>LS920919.1:0-23950 GCA_900490955.1 Micoletzkya japonica | reverse complement strand
CCTTTTTACCGACGCTAAGCAGTTAAGCCCAATCACCTGATCTGCCTGCGCTCATGTAGTTTATGTCTGGGGGTGTATTTTACAATCTGCTTGAAAGCAATAAATACGCTTTCGTCATTAAACCAATCTATCCCCCAAATACAAAGCAAAGGCATGATATTGACCTACAGCATGGACGTATTGCGAAATAGGGCTGACACAGAATCCTGGGTCCCTTCTCAACAATGACAGGCAAGTATACTATTGATTGCGCCCAACAGCCCCCGTGACGTCATCTAATGTATCCTTAACCTCACCTCAAGCGTCATGAGCCTCGACCAGTGCGGGTACAGCTTGCGACCGGTCGGCGCCAGCTCCCGTTGCCAGACCTGCACATCAAAACTTTTTCAAATTCAAATTCCCCGCCCTCTAGACTCATGCTACTGCACCATAACCGAATATATTGAAGTTTTCTCGTACAGCTGCAGTGTAGCCATAGAGTCACTTCTCTTTAGAGTCATCTTATATAGCTGCACCATAGATCAAATCAAGGGATAAATACTCGTATTTGAAATTTATTTTGCGGTAGGGGTAATATTCATGCGGCGGTAGGGTGGGCATGTAAAACGAGAATGTAGAACAGCGGTGGGGACAATTTTGCGGTGCGATATGGGTCATTTTATAGTAAAAGACGGTTTGCGGGCGGGAGGGTTCTCATGAAAAAAAACAATCAAATACAGTATTTTTCCCTTGGATCAAATACTACGTCGGAAACGGTGTAACCGAGGCACGTTTTGTCGCGAAAATTTAGAAAATCAAGGAACTTTGCACTCCAAATGTACCTTTTTGGCATCAGATTATGCTCAATTTCCAGCTCATCAGTATGAATCAAGGCACTTTTGTCCGTTTCACCGTGCACATTCAAGGCACTTTGAAATTCAACGACGTTACTATTTGATCTATAAGCTGCACTTTAGTAAACGTGAAAATGAATAAAGGAAAGCCAGAAAACAGGGCAAATGTCGACCTTCTTGCTGGCGGCGATCGTCTCCTCTACGTACTTCTCCGGGGAGAAGGCACGCAGCTCCGCCAGATGGCCCTTCATGCGCCGCTCGTACTCGCGCTCCGCCTGAACCTCAGCGTCTCGACGCGACTGCACCCGCGGCATACGGTAGGCTAGTTCTGAGGCCGGTTCTAGTCCCCATGTTCTTACAAGAGTATTAACCAACCTTGAGTTTCTTCTCCCGATGGTACTTCTGGTACTTGCTCCAGTCACGGTCGTACCTGGAACATTAAAATTGGAATTTTTCACTTTTATTCAAGTTCATTTCATATTAGCACAATAAGGAGCACAATTTCCTACAAAAGTTTTCCTATCATTTAATTTTTTTCATTTCCTATCGTTGCCTACACAGGCAAACCACGAAAATGGTTCGCGTTTTCCATTTCCCAGAATCTATCGTACCTCTTCCGCCTCTTGTGCTTCTTCATTTTCTTCCTCCGGATGGTCAGCAGCCGCGGAGACGCGTACACCGCGTGCGGAGGCGCGTACGACGGCGCGCGGATCTCCTAAACGATGGATATGCTAAATGCCGGATCCCCTAAACTGCGGAAGTCTATTTTCCGGAAGAATCTCTAGAAATAGTCCTTCAGAGGTGATTGCGCTGCCATGATTCTGCTAACAATAAGCACAGTACCGCTTGGCGATGCGATAAGCTAATCAAGGCAATCAACCAATTCGTGCTCTTCAAAAGCCGATAAAGCCTACCTGTACGACACTCGGCTCGACCTTCTCCATGTCTTGCTGCTCATTCACTGTGGGCGCTCTCATGGGGAGTGGCTGGCCGGGTGGGAAGGTGTACACGCGGATTGAGTGCAGGGAAGAAGGCAGGGAGACGCGCAGGTTCTGCGAGAGGGGTAAATGGAATGGATAAAAGCGAAAAATTTGTGTATAATGTTGCTTATTAGAAACTAGTAACTTTTAAAGAGCTAATGATTGTGATGCGCAAACCTCAACGACGAAGGGATCCTGTCGAGGAGTGTGGACGGGAGGAGGGACGATGGAAATAGATGGAAGGGGAGAGGGGGTCGGTTGGGAGAGAACTGAAAATATTAAGAAACAATAAGTATTTCAGAAATAAACATAGTTTTGATTCGAAAATCTCTTTTCCAATGGTGGAGAAAAGGGCGGCCGAAGAACTTACAGAACGGATTCGACTGTGCGCTTCTCGGAGGTGGCAGTCGAGAGTAGTGTCGGAGAATGATTCCGATACGATTCATCGTCTAAGTCAATATAATAAGCAAAGTCTAAGTCAAGATAATAAGCAAAACAACAGTTTGCATGCGGGAATAAGACTATTCAGTAATGATTTAGGTTTGAATGAGAGCGGAACTGATGGAGTATGGAGAAATAGTTAGCATGTAGACGAAATGAACTGTTAGAAGCTGTAATTTTCAAAGCAAAACGGAGAAATGAGCTGAAGCTTGAGAGAATCCAAATTTACAGTAACCTGGTACAATCGTGTCAGCTAGTGTAGCTTTGGAGCAAGGTACGGTAGGATTTAGCCTACTTTTTCCTTCTCTTTTATGAAGAGGTGCAGTAACGGATCACGTTCAGAGCATACATTTTCGTTGCATAAAACGAAATTAGTAAGGAAAAGGCACAGCAAATAGTTGACTAACAAAACGCCAAAAACTTACGGTAAGTATGTTACGTATTTGACACAATCAGAACCGCGCTTCCAGGGTACTGTAATCTCCTCGAATGCATTATTTTTTGGCGTTTGCCTGAGAAGCTTGCTTTATGCTATTTTGGCGGTTTATTATATTGTTTATTCACCTATTTAGGATGCGGTGGTCATACGCGAGTCTTCTACTCTTTCTGGTTGTCGCCGCTTCAGCGCTATTCGAGGACCAAGTCGGAAAGTTTGACTGGTCAGTGGTGGAATTGCTTTGTCATTATATTAGTTGCTCGTTTATTCTTGTTATTTAAGGCGTCATCAGTTCGTCGGATGCCCCACACAGATCGCACTGGAACAGTCACGAAGTGGCAAGCGGGATACGTTGTTACTTACGTCTAAGGTTTCACATTTTCCAGGATTTCGTGTGCAAGCGCTGTGTAGTGAGCTCTTTTTAAGTGTAGTGCGTAGATAGTAACGTCGTTGACTTCCAAAGTGCCTTGTTTTTTAATCGAGAAAGTGATAAAAGTGCCTTGATTCACACTAAAAAGCTCAGAATATAGCATAATTTTGCAGAAAACGAAAGATTTCGATGCCAAAGTGCCGTGATGCTGTAAATTTTTACAGCAAAAAAGTGCTTTGGTTACGTCGGTTCCGACGTACTATTTGATCTAGGGTGTAGTGAAGAATACTATTTGATCTAGTTTATCTTAGTTGAATGCGAAATTCCAAGGTTAAGCTAATAACCCGGTTGTACGTTGTAAAATTAGATGTAATTCAAATGGACGAATCTAAGCGTGAAACTTCTTCTGTTGACTACAACATGACATTATAGCAGGTTGTTTTTACATTGCCAACCTATTTTGACAATGAAAACCTTTATTCAGGAACAAGCTGTAGCCTCTATCTCACTCAATTCGGGAGCGATTGGTAAGCCTATATTTTACATTTTGCTTTCAATCGCTTCGTTACCCTTAGATGAGAATATATCGTTCTGCGTAAGTGACCATAAAAATTTCGAAAGAAAACATATATTTTATATATTTTAGTCTGGCGTCGACTTCAAGAGCGAAACGCTACGGGCGACATTGTATTCGCCACTACCGAGCTTCGTCAGTTTACTATTTTCTTTTCCTAACTATTTTCCGCGAAGCTACCAGACAATTGTCTCAATTGAGCATTCTAAAGATCAAGGATCACTTATTGATCTTTGATCTTTGCAGTATTCATCACGGTGGCGGACAGCGGTCGGGAGGTGCGAGCCTGGGACAAACGGAAGGGCGGGCTCAAGTGGAACGTGTGGCTAGCCGATCTCAAGCAGGACAAGTAGGGCACATCTGTGTTTCTTTGCTGCTATTTGAAATCTAATGTTTTCCCGTTTATATATTTATATAGTAAGATGATCAGAAGATGCGTCTTTTGCGTTGTACTGAATGTCCAACGAGAGAGCCCAAAAGGAGAACTGTAGTGCCATTCGCATAGATAAAATAGTACGTCGGAAACGACGTTTTCAAGGCATTTTTTCGTTTGAAAATTTTGAGAATATCTACTTTATGAGAAAATCAAGGCACTCGGAAAGCCTCCGACGTGACTATTTTACCTATGGCCATTCGGGAATCGAGCTAACCCATGGATCGTTCCGCTATTTTATTCGTGTATTATATGAGTGGAATTGGTTTTCTTAAAAAAAAAGAAGCAAATCCTTCATTTCAGGGTTCAAATCGCGGCCACGCCCAACTTCGCCGTGGTCCTGGCGGGAAACACGGTCTACGGTATTGACGAGGCCGAGCCGACTCTCAGGTGGAAGGCTACCATACACCGGAGGTTGGATCTTTTTGCAGCTGGACGACTGCAAGATTCATTCCTTCATAAATTTTGATGACACTCATTGCATTCGTTGAATTGTAGATAGATATAAGAGATAGATGTGAATTAGGCTAAATTTCGTTTTTGTTCAGTGACTGGTCGGCCATCGTCACCATCAAGGGCCGGTCCTCCTCAGCCTCAGCCCTGGCCCGAGAGGATATCGTACTCGTGACGGGAATCGATCGGCAGACGGTATTACATACTTTTTTGAATATCTCATCATACGTGGGCACGGCCCGTAAGTGCCGGTGGTAGCCCCGATTTTGGGGTCGGTAGGCTCGAAAAAATTTTCTGGGTATGCCTATGGGAAAGTAGAAAACCGGTTTTACATGACTGGTAGCCCCGTTTTTTTTTGGGATGTTACCCGTACTTTTAAAATTTTGGTGGGTTACCTGCCCACGTATGTATCTCATTTTCCACCCATAGCTATGCTTTGATTATTCTTCTTTTGCCTGTTTTTTTCAGTGCTATGACAGAATAAAATGCATAAAATAAGCATGAAAAGGCCCGGTTTAGACAGCTACAGTATACCTTTGTAATACGATACTCGTTAAGGTTACGGTAACGCCACTCGACTTCTCGGGCCTAGCCACGGATGGCACGGTTTGGGTCAAAGCAGAGTGGTTTGCGAAGGACGGGTTGGCCTTTTATCTTATTTTTTTAAAATCTTATTTTTGTATTTTAGCATATATTTTCATTTATTTTCATAAATATGAATCGTTCAAAAGTCTCTTTTTAAAGATGCGCGATCTCGGGTGGTGCGCTGTGGTGCGCTTCGGCTACGGGCCAAGTGACCGGGCTGGATCTGGGCGATCGAAGCGGCGCGCCGGTTTCGGTAGCCGGCAAGACGGTAGGTCACGCGGGCTGGGGGTACTGTAGGTTTGAACCTTCTTTTGTTGCATCGGCTAAAATATATGTTTTGATTTAGTTTCCGCTCATAATTGCGTTGCGAGGTAGGTAACATTATAGCCTTTTGCTTATGAATGTTACTGATATTGCGTTGGATAATATGCATACTCATTTCAGACGGGTCGCCTGCTTCCCCTCGAGGTTCCCTTTACCGTAGCCGTGCGGTCGGATGCGACTACCGTAGTCTACGCACTGCGCGACGGCAAGATCTCTGCGGTAGGTAGCCGAGCCTGGCTGACTTCATCTGGAATTATCCCCCAACATTTGCCGCTGCCTCTGCGTCTCTCAGATTTCCATACTCTCTCTCGGTAGCAGAATGATGCGTATCTTTCTCAACGACTTTCTCATTGTAATCTACAGAGAAATCTTTACTAAATTAGAAAGCTGATTGTTATTTTCCCTCAATTACATTGTTTCCATTTCAGACGGCCTCAATCACGGGTACGGTACGGGCAGTGGGCGGGGTCGAACTGCGCGATGAGGAGAGGAATGGGCATGGAGCTGTAGTCGTGGCACTGGAGGGAGGAGAGATCGAGGTGTACGAGTTGCGGGAGGGCAAGAGGGTCGCCAAAGTAAGCTGAGGCTTTTTTTTGCTAAATATTGTATTCCTCTTACATCCGACACCTCCTTTGGAATAGCCCTAGCCAATCAGAGTCATGATAAAGGCGCGGCAAAACCGGGGCATTAACCGAATCGTAGTGCTCTGAAAGCTTGTTTGGGGGTGCTGCTGTTCATTTTCTCTATCTATATCTAAGGCAGCCAAGCAGTAATGTTCCGGCAACGTATGATCGATCGATCGATCGATCGATCTAAGTGACGATCCACACCAAGCCGAGGCTATGGACTCCCCTTATGGCTCCGCTTGCAGGCCTCCCTCCCCCCGTCCCTGGGCGGTCCGCGTCTCTCGCTGGTCCGCCTGGCGCTGGCCGCGCCGTCCGCGGCGGCGCCGCACGACTGGCAGGCGGTCGGGGTGGCGGACGACTGCCGCATCGTCAGCCTCGTGGTCGATGGACGGAAGCAGGGTGAGAGCGGCTGGGCTTCTTCTTCCCTTTCTGACCATTCATGGGCAGAGTTATCGACCAATTGTTTTTTTTTCGACTGGAGCCTACCAAAGCATAGATTTACGCCGTGTTTAGCCTGCCAATAAGAGTTTCTTGTGCAAGATGGTGCCTACCAGGTTACCGTTCTTCTGGCAAAATTAGGGGCCTACCACTCGACAGTCGGGTCCGTGCTCATCTAAGTTTCTGACCCTTCGTCAGCCTAAAGGCCTAAAAGAGATTGAAGGTCATTTTCGCTCACGCCCAGAGTGTAGCTCAATAAATTGCTTCATTGTAGCGGATGCCTTCGTGGAGTGGACCCGAGAGGAGGCACTGGCACGCGTGAGCAAGGTGAGTGTGGGGGGAAATTTATGGAAGGGGGGGGGGCGAGAAAAGAAATGAAAGCTTTGATTCATGGCAGCTTGACGAATGGAAACGATAGATGGCGCTTGATTCCCTCTCCCTCCATCTCAGGTAGAAATGCTCGACCTGCCGCTGTCCGAACTCCAGGCTTCGATAGAGGACGAGTTTGAGGGCGGCGGGCGCCGTGAGTCGTTGCCGTATTTGTGCAATTTCAGCTAGTAAATGATGGATATGAAAAATAAGATAACGATGGAAATAGTAGCCAGTACTGATGACGAAACCCACGGTTAAATGTAGCGTTTCTGGAATTTTGTCTTCAAAAGCATGCTTTCAGTCGGGGTGGTGGGCGCGTTCATTCGACGGCTGACGACGCAGGCCCAACAACTGCAGAAGTGGACTGCGCAGCAGGTTACCTATAGAGCGTTCACAGTGTTCTAAATGTTAAGCGAACGAGCCAAAATGCTCAGGATACGGTGTTGTCCGTGCGAGAGTTCCTACCGAAATCAGGGTTATTTTTCGGGGCATCTCGTTCGCTTAACATTTTTCACTGTTGTCAGAACAGTGTGCATTCTGCACGAGAGTTCTTCTTGTGACGCGTATGCTTCGCACAGCATTCGTAGCCGCCGCGTGTCTCGTCACCAAAAGCGTTGAAACAAGTTGTCCAGAAGAACTCCTCGCATGCACATCTCTAGTTGTCCATCTCTTCTGCCTGGGCGTGTTCAATGCGCATTTTCTTCTCGTAATAATAAAGCTGCGACGCGCGCGGTTCCAGATCGCCGCGGTTTCGTCGCTTCTCGCAACGAAGGGCGGCACACTGGACGAGATCATGAAGGCGATTCGGAACCAGGGCGGAGCCAAGGCTAGGTGCGCAAGCTTCCGTAATTCCATTTTACGGTTCAATTTTAAGCCCTTTAGCGGTGTTATAGGCTTTTTTTAAGACCAAGTTTAGCAGTATTTTATTGTAATTCCTCCCTCCTTTTAAAGCGGGATGCGCGGCCAACCTTTCGAGCGCGATTTCTTCAACATGCGCAAGCTGATCGTCGCCACGACTCTGGAGGTATTTTTTATTTATTTTTTAATTTTTTTTTAAAATTATGCAGAGAATACAGGTTTTTTTCCTTCTTTTTATCAGTCCCAACATTAAGAGAAATGTAGTGGCAATTAGAGGCGCTAGTCGTGGAGCTATCGCGAAACTGACTTGTCCCCTCGCAGGGCGTGGTGTACGGTATCGACAACGCCGACGGAGGAATACGGTGGAGGCTGAGAGTGGACGAGGCCGGGCGATTCGCGCCTCTGGAGAGTCAGCTCGGAGAGCGGGTGGTGAGGACTGTTTTTATTGAGAAGAGCAAAATGGCCAAATGGTAATGGTAAAATCGGGAGAGATTTTCAATCCTTTTCTCCATGCGTAGACACGGTTGCAGTTCCCCTGGTTGGGTAGGTTGCAGTAGGAATTGTTTGTTTGTTCGCTTTTTCGCAAGTTATCTAAGGGAACTTGCGGAAAGTTTAGGACAGGCCCATGCATAACTGGAGCAGTCACAATTATGATGTGCAGGTTCCGCTGTTCGTCCAACGGACAGCCATCCATCCGGGCCTGCCGGCCGTGGCCAGCGTCGTCTACAGGGACATTGTGAGTTTTCAGAGGAAGTGGTGACGTCATCGAATCTCGCAGTGTCTGGAGTCTTACATAATTACATGAAAAAAATCTTCAAAAAAACCTTACCCCATATGACTTAGCATAGGTTGTATTCAGCGCATTATCCGTGGCTAAAATGATGTGCAGGGTACGCACGAGACGGTCATCGTGACGTTCGACGCGATGAGCGGCGCGGTCGCGTCGCGTCGCCGCCTGCCGCCCGCCAAGCGGATAGAGATGCTGCCGCGCGAGGCGGACGACCACCTCCATCCGATGGTCATCTTCCTGAAGAATGGACAGGTGAGGGGGGGTACGGTAGATGTCTACGGTAGCCGTCAGCTAAAGAGTATGCCAGGAAAGCTAACCCCAACAGTTGGAAAACGCGCTACTGTAAAATGCTTGAACGGATTGCAGCTGCGCTAATTCTCCCTAGTTATGATTGATGTAAGGCGACCTGCAGAAATTTGGCGACTTGAGCAGCGCATGTATTTGCCACGACCGTTTATATGAGCAGAGCTAAGACATTAAAAATGCTTTACAAGCGGCACACTTCAATTCGCGATAGCGCAGTTCAATTTGCGATAAAAACGAGTCATTCCAAAGGTATTTGAGGCGTGACGCGTATGAACGCGCCCATTTTCGTGGTGAGAGTTGTCATACGGTAACCACATTTTTTACATTTTTTCCGTTACAGTATGCTGAAAGTGTGTGCCGTTTTTAAATGTAGGTGCAAAACGGTCGTGTTTGCATGTATACATACCTTCCCCCCCGTACATGACATGATGCGGACAAATGTACTGTACATGTCTGGTTGTCAGGTCGTCTTCGAGCCAGAATCCGCCCGAATCTCAGCCTCGGAGAAGCAGCCGCCCCTCCACCTGATGGACGTTGACCCGGAGACTGGTTGGTCTCGCCCTTTTTTCTTTCTTTTTTTCAGTTTTTTTCCTTTGACGAACTTATGTGATAGAAACACGGCCAACCGTGCGAATATGAGAGCGTTTTGCGGCTTTCCCCGGTAGTGTTTGACTCTTCAAAAAAATACTAGAGGCACACCACGGGAACCTTCCCCGTTCGTACTTTACAGTCCGCACATAAATGCATCTATGTCTGTACGCTTGATCGAGGCTAGGGTTCTCTTTTTGACGTTTTTCTACGGTTACGTTTCAGTGTTCCCGCTCTGCAGGCATGTCCCGGTATTTATGGAGGTCTGAAACATAACCTGAGGAAAAGCGTTTAAAAAAAGAGAACCCTAATCGAGGATGGTCATTCAGGAAGTCTGGTGGGCTACGCGGTGTCGCTCAAGGCGGACGGGGCTAGGGTGCACAAGCGGTGGACTGGGGAACTGGGACTGGAGAAGGGCGAGAGGATTGTGGCCGTGCAGGGAAAGCCCGCTAACCGTGCGCTCTTTTTCTTACCCCCCCCCCTTTTTTTAAGTTTCGTCTACTTTCCATGAACTTTGCTGATGATGGTCATACATGGGCAGCCTTCCCCGTAATATTTTGAGAAACGGGCCTGCCAGTGTACGAAATCAAGCCTACCAATTGAAAGTTTGTAGGAAATATAGGCCTACCAAAGTAAAAGTCAAAAGAAATATGCGCCTACCACCCATACTTATGGTCCGTGCCCACGTATGCCCTTTAAGCTTCGCCTACTTTCCGCGCGAACTTTACTACTGATGATGGTTGGCACATGACAGCATATCGTCCGTATTATTATTTCATGGAATCCAGCGGGATAAAAATTGCGGAGGAGCGAAGCTGACGAACGATGAGTTGTCTCTTCAGAACGGGTCCATTCGCGGGGCCGCGTGCTGATCGACCGTAACGTCCACTACAAGTACATCAATCCGAATCTCGTCGTCGTCGTCGCCCTGGATGAGGTGAGCTATCCAGACATCAAATAGTGATGTAGTTGGATTTCAAAGTGCCTCGATTCATACTATTGAGCATAATTTGAAACAAAAAGTGTAAGTTTGGAGTGAAAAGTGCCTTGATTTAGCTAGCCAAGAAGTGGTATTTTGCTGTGTTAGAACACAGTACACAGGATGTGGGAACGAGTATACGTTTTCGCCCGCAATACCGTAGGACGAGTGTCCGGTGATCTAGTCATAATATCATGATTGAAGCATTGCGCCTACAGTAAGTAAGTAAGTGTAAGTGTGCTTACTTACTTACTGCAAGTGCTACAGTAACACAGTGCTACAGTACTGTAAGTGCTACTACAGTAAGTGTGCCTGGGGGTGCATTTCATCATCATCCATCCGAATTGCAGCTCAAACAGACCCTGTCCCTGAGTCTTGTCGACGCAGTTTCGGGTCAGATAGTCTACTCGGGCAGGGCCTCCAAGGTCACGGGACCCGTCCACGTCGTCCACTGCGAGCACTGGGTGGCGGTGAGTTTCCCGCCCATTTTCAGAATTTAAATTCGGGAGCGAATTCAAAGTTCAGTATACGTACTGGTCGGAGCGCTCGCGGCGGACGGAGCTGAGCATTCTGGAGCTGTACGAGGGGCAGGACCAGCCGGATAGCAATGTGTGAGTGTTCGGGGACATTTGTGCTAGAGCCGTCGAATCGGGTCCTTTTTATGGTTATCTTTCATCTAGTTCAGTATAAGCGAGACATTGGTGGCTTTATGTAATACATGAAACATAACCACGACAAAGACTCGATTCGACGGCTCTGGTTTGTGCGGCTGTAGTGTAGTTTGGTCGAGCGTTTCTGGTGAATTTTATTCGGGTGAATGAAGAGAACTTAGTGAATTCGTCGACTAGTCCCTTATTATTTTTTCCTCCTTGCTTGCAATGAGTGCTATTGCTGTGCAGTGAAGGAAGAGGCCTTTTAAAAGCAATGACAAAACAGCTAGAAAAAAAACTTTAAAAAAAATTGTCTGTGCAGCTTCGACTCGCTGATTCCGACCCGGCACCAGCCACAGGTCGTCGCCCAGTCGTACATCTTCTCGCAGGGAGTGGAAGCGATGGGCGTCAGCGAGACCGGTTGGTTATTGCCGCTGCACACTAGGAAGCCCTTTCTTACCGTACGTGGGCAAGGGGTCTGCCGGGAGCTTACTGCAGCGGTTCTCCCATACACACATAGATTGAGCTGTTTAGCTATTATATCATTGAGCAGTGAGCTAACCAATATTAGAAAAACTTCTGCAGTAAGCTAGCTACTCAACCACGATACCTACAACCAGCGCAAAAATACTGCATTTGATTATATTTTTCGCATGAGACCCCTCCCGCCCGCAAACCGTCTTTTACTAAAAATGACCCATACCGCACCGTAAAATAACCTCCACCGTTTTTTCCGAAATTCTCGATTTACATGCCCACCCTACCGCCGCTAGAAAATTACCGCTACCGCAAAATAAATTTCAAATACGAGTATTTATCCCTTGCCTACAACCGCGCCCATTTATGTTTCTTACTGTTTTTCCCGATCGTATGTCTATGGTATGTCTTGTTCTTCATTGGTTCCAGCTTTGATCGCGAGCCCTAGTGAATTACCGTACACGTACAAATTGTTCAGAGCAAGGAGCCACCACGCGATCCCTCATCATGGCACTGCCCTTTGGAGGACTATTTGAGGTGTGCTTTTGATTTTATTCGTTTGATTGGTCTTACTAGCTTACAATTAACGCTTCAGTAGAATATCATTACCTTGGAGACCATAATCAAAATGGGTCGTTCTGTCGAGAGCATTCCAAATGATGTGCAGGTGACGCGACGCTTCGTGGACGCGACGCGGCCGACGGAACTAACACAGGAGATGCGCGAGGAGATGATGATCCCGTACATTCCGGAGATTCCGATCGGTACCCGCCTGCTGTTTTCTGTATTTTCCCGCGCTTTTGGCATTTGAATAATCGTGATACTCAGCTACCGAGGACATGGTCAACTACCACCAGAGCGTCTTCAACATCCGGGAAATCAAGTCATTGTAAGCTCATTTTCCGTGAATAGTTGGCAAAAAGAAGGGTTTACTAAACTTGGCAGCGATACAATTTTGGTATATTATAGTGCTAAATATTATATATACCAAACTACCTACGGAGTTTGCTAAATTCAAGGGTTATGATATAATCTCACACAAGTAAGACAGGTAAGATGAGGTGAATAAATGGATCGACGAGTTTGGCACTCGGAAACGCGTGTTTGGATGGTCCAATGTATTCGTATTCGAATATCTTCATCGTATTCGATTAGAGATAGTATAATTAATTATCACACATAAGTAAAGGTGAACAGCAGGATGATGTGTGTAGATAAATTATTCCAACCCCACTGCGGAGTGGGGGGGGGGTATGTTCGAAAAAAGGGAAGCGTCCTGTGCAGCCCGTCGGGCCTCGAGTCGACGTCGCTAATGCTGGCCTGGGGCACGGACATGTTCTACACGCGCGTGACGCCCTCCGGCACCTTCGACATCCTCAAGGACGACTACGACACCGGGCTGATATCGTGCGTTTTACTACTTATCTCAATTTATTTCTTTTTTTTTGTTAATTCTCGTTTTTTTTTTATTTTTCTTACAGCTCTTTACTGGCGTTGTTGAGGCTGTGCCATGTTTCATGCCTTTCTGACATACATGGGCGTGATTGTCCGATCGGACATTAGGATGGGTGCCTGTACTAGAGAATCATAGTGTAAAACACTTGTTAGGATAGCTGCTTTTGATTTTTCCTAATTATGTAAGGCAGCCTGCAGAAATGTTCGGACAACACTAGCCCATGTATGCTTTCTGATAATGAGAGCACTTAGCTGTCTTCATCTTGTATCCATCCTGACCTCCAAAAAAGCCTCGTGCAGAGTTCCGTACTAGTGCTGGCCCTGATTAGTTCTTTACGCTTCTTTAGGTGTAGCAAGAAGATTATTGCTAGCAGTTGGACAAGGGGTGTGGTTGCAGGATGGTCCTCATTGGGCTCTTCGTCGTCTCCTACGTATGCAAGAAGCTCGTGCGGCGCAACTCCATCAAGACCGCCTGGTCCTGAGCCGGGAAATAGGCTACCTACCGTAACCCTCTTTCTTTATCTTCCCGATACAGTAGAGTAGCCTAGTGCATGGTGTGCCCATTACCGTAATCACCGCAGAGTCTTTGAACTCTAATTATCCTCTATTGTGCCTCGTACGAAGTACTTGAACCGTCGTAGTTGTTGATCTTTTTTGTAAGGTATCATGAAAAGCCCCTGAGTGGATTCCATTCGGGTCTCTTTGACGGTTATGGTTCGCAATCCGCTGATAATGAGCGCATTGCAAGTTTTCGTGCGGAAGATGGAGCATAACCGTCAAAAAGACCCGAAAAGAGTTCTTCTCAGTTTCTCAGCCCTAACTGATTTCCACTCGCCTAATTCCATACAGAGTGCCCAAACCTTCTCTTATGACTCGCTAGTCTGTGATCTTTTTGCGATTTTTTTCTCGTATGTTTAAAGCCGTACCTTATAATGTTTTTATAAGAAGAGCTTTATTGTTCGATAAGTGTGGTTTATATGAATGCCAGAAAACTTTCCCATGTGTAGCTCTCAAGTTTGGTTGTTGTTCTCTTTTTGGCAAAAGCTCATGAGGTTCTAGTCTCTTTTTTCGTAATATGTTATGCACTTAGCTCATATCTGATCTGTGTTCTATTTAATGAATAGAGAGAGAGGCTAATAAATAATTGGAGAATTTAACGAGACGGATATGATGTGTGAGTATATTTCGATAGAGCAAGCACAAGCTAGCAAACAACTTGAATACATTCTTTCTTTCATGCGACGTTAGCATTAATAATGGGATTTCTTGTTTATTTTCAAAATCAATTGAAGGGACATTTGAAAGTTTCGAAGGCGTCTGGATCGCTCTTTGCTGCTTTGTAGAATCGAGGCTGAAATGCAACTTGAAGCCCACTAATAGGGGCACCTATGCCCGCGGAAACCACTGAATGCACATCTTCGCTTCTATTATTTTTTTGAAAATTAACTAGTCACTCACCATCGGCAGATTTTCGTAGTGTGTTAGATTGAGCGGATGGTCGTTCAGTGCGTAATGTGTCCGATTGAACAGAATTTCGGCCATACACGCGATCGCGCCATAGTCGCTTGTTGGTAACAACTGAATAAGCCCCTCGACTAGACGTTATGGTTTAACGGCTATACTTTTCCACAATAATAAATAGCCTCTAAAGAAATGCACTACTGGCGTATCGTAGGGTGCTGAATTATTCGGAAATCGTTAAGTAGACTTTTCGGTCTTTTTTACCTTGTTCGCCATAATGTAGCTGGCCGAAGCAAGAAAGGAGACATCCTCCATACCGAAAGCGCATATGTTGTGCCTGGACGGCATGCTATTAGTGCTTACTGATCAGGAAAGTATAGCCTCCCGAAGCCTCTGAATTAGCAAGCCACATTACGAGGTATGCGAAATTGCATAAACTTTGTATTCTATTGAAAATTCAAAAAAAAATGTCGTGCCAAGAAACTTTACCTCCACATTCCCGAAGCGCAACGCAAGTCGTGCGTACTCCAGCGACTCAACCTAAACGAAGAATTTATTGATTAGCTAATCTAAATGTGAATAGTTGAGAAAACTAAATATTCGTTTGTTTCTGTCTCAGATTCCGGTGCCTCTAGCTAGATTAACACGATAGTGAAAATATAGTATGGATATAGTATACATGTGATAGCCTAATCTGTGGTGAGCTCAAAAATTATCACTACTCGTGATATATTAGACAAAGTACCCCTCTCCCCGTCTCACCCAATCCCCGTGCCTTCGATACGGATAAATATCTATCTATCTAAAGCAGGAATGCGTTTACTGACGGGATTTTTTATAATTTTAATTATGCAGGTAAATAGGAGTAAAGCTGCATCACACCTAGTCATTGTTATGTCCTCTGTTGTAGAACTGGAAATTAAGCACCTGAAATATCACATAAAACCAAATATCTGAGACGTGTGTGGCATCAATCCTTAGCCCTCTACTACTAAGAATTAGGGATAGCTAGATGGTGCAGCGGTAAGTAAAGCCTACTAGGCGTAGAGGTATTTCAATGGGGACAAGAGGATAGACAGATAAGAGACTCAACCCCAAGAGGACACGGTCAAAGCGACCGCGTGCTATCCCTTTATTAAACAGGAAGTTCACCTTTCTCGATGGGTAGTACATTGGGTACTCCATCGGTCTAGGCTACGATCCCAGAATGGTTAGCCCAACAATGATTTATGCCACGATGTAATGCGCGACTCGAACACTCTCAGTTAGATAGCTTCATTACTGTCTACGATATAATTCTATACCGGTAAAGCACAAAGGAAGACCGGCTGGAGAGACCGGCCGGGTGGTCTGAGCGGTCGAGAGACGAGTGTTGGTAGGGGGACAACAAGAGATAGGGGGGGCTAGAGATAGAGGCAGGGCGGTGTGTAATGCATGAACCCGCTGCAGGAAAAGTTGGGGTTATCAGCTCTAATTCTTAGTTCACGAATACTCTGGCTGCATAAGATGAAGATCAAAGATTCCATTCGTCTCGAAATTGAACAAACATTGCAAGAAAACTGAACCGATTAACCTTGCTGGGTAGCCTAGGGGCACTTGAATTTCCCGTGTCACGAAGACGGATTGGAAGAAAACCTCATCCGTATTATCCTGCGTGACAACGTTTACTTTTGATAACATTATGGCGAAAGGGTTCCGTCAAAGAAGTTTGCGACCTCATAAACTAGGCTTTACCTTTTTGTTCAAGGCATCTCGGAACAAAGTGCAGTTCATCTTGTTAAGAAGGTGATCCGCAGCTTCGCGAGATAGAGCAATCTCAAAGGTTTTTTTTTCTTCTGAAGACGAAATATTGCGCATCAGGTCAGCTCCTAACTCAAAAAGTTTGTTTGAGATAATATAATAATAATAATTTATCCGTGGGATGAACACGGGGTAGGGAGAGGGTGGAAGGGTGAAGATCACAATTTTCAAGTACAATTAGACTCCCTACCTGTACGCTACCCTTTCCAAAGGTAACGTCGTGCTTGCCGCATTCATCTCGATCATCTCAAAACGCGCGCATTAACTCAAAAGTGATAAATATGAAGAATATGTTCTAAGAGCTTGTACACTAAGCATGTATGTTCTCACCAGGCTTCAAGTCCTTCGGACATAAATCAAGAACACGCAACGAAGTCTCAACGTCGTGGCAACGACTGTCCTGATTGCATCTGCAAAATGTCATACGCTCAGAACAGCTTCGGAAGTGATTGAAACTTGCGTGTAACCGTGAGAAATCGATCATGTCCTATGAATTTGAAAATGAAAAAGTAAGATACAAGTGGCTTACAGGAGCATTTCCATGTCACTCGAGCCTCCCAGGCTCTTCAGAACTTGCACAATTTCCGAATTTGTCTTGATCATCACGTCGTGGTTCTGAACAATTTCGTTTTTAGAAAGTATTATAGTTGATTGGTTTATAAAATATAATAATGTATGCATGTGCACTAAGAATTTACGCAGAACAACTTCAGCGCAAAGCAAGATATCGCGTGGTCCGTGAAACGTAGTTCGTTAAATACGTAGATGCAACTGGCTTTCGGATCATGCGAATCATACCAACCTGCAGAGATAACATGTACTCCCACTTCTCATTGCGAAGACGCTCCATGCAGTCGAAAATACCGTGAATTTGAAAGTGGCCTTAAAGATCCCCACCAATATCTACCGTATGCCTTTTTTATCGGCTGCTCAAGATGCATGACAACCTTCAGAATCAAAAGCATAGTACTCTGCGGCAAGTAGAACATTGGGAAGGCACTTCGACAGGGTCTTTATGCGTCGACGAAATATGTGATCTGCCTGGAACGGAAAAAAATCGGTAGGTTGGGAGTTAAACGCCAGTTAAACGCGGACCATGGAACTCAAACGAAACGAATTCAAACCTTCCGATCCGTGGCAAAGCAGTAATAATTCTCTTCAGCATAGGTTATCGCTAATTGTTCTTCGAGAAACTCGTAGTCCTGTAGATAAATCAAAAATATCAATTAAGATGAAGCGCGAATTATAGAAATTACATAAGATGCCAATTTATTCCTTTGCCTATTTTCTTTTTTTTTACAAAATAAGTCTGACCGTATAAATAGCCTTCACGTAAGCGATTGGAAAGCCCGTGTTAGGATTGCGAGGTGGAAGGATTCTAAAACATTTGATTTTATTTCATGGTAGTTGCTAAATGCATTGAGAAAAAGAAGGGCCAGCCAACTAAATACCGTCAAGCGAGTAAACATGAGCCCAAGTTTGTAACAATTGTAACATTGGGCATAACTTTCTTCAGTGTGGTGCTAGAGAGTTCTGGTTGGACTTTTTGGAATCGTCTTGACGAGATCTATCTATATGCAAATTTTTGAGATCATCGGATTCCGAGAAATTTGCATACGGAAAACTCAATTGTTACAATTGTTACAAACATTTTGAAACAAAATTTCAAAGTCTTCAGATCGGCGCCAAATCTTAAAGGCAGGTAGAGCTGGATGCAAGGATTATGATGCCAAAGATAAAACTCTCTAGGATAACTCTGCACAAAGTTGTGGTCGCACAAATGTCACCATTTGTTACAATTGTTACAAACATGGGCCCATGTTCGCTCGCTTGACGGTATAATTCAACCCTATAGGGATGGAAAAATGAGAGGGAAAGCAAGCTCAGATATGCATCTTCGCTCCATCTTCGCGAACGGTTCTCCATTTGTGCATTTTCCCTTGCATTCTGGAATGCTTACAGTGGACAGACCTGCTTCGGATGGCATTACAGGACATGTCCAGCTGATCTTGCGGCGTTGGCACGAGGACTCTTCGCTGTGCTTGAGCAATGTACCTGCAAACAGGATATCCTATATGGGGCCATCCAATCAAGATTCGTCAAATAGATAGTCTTCGAAGTGTACAACACAAATATGTGAAGTGATGCATGTTCAGCGATTAAAAGTTACTGAACTGAAAATGAAAGTGATGCATCCTCTTTCTTTTTTCTAAAAGATGAAATACAATTATCAGCTGTAATCCTCACAGATTGTCTCCATCAAGAATTCTTGCACAATCCAAATCATAAACTTCTGGCCGTTTGTGGAAACGCGGCGTGGATGCTTCTCCCGTCTAAGCGCGAAATTTATTTTACTTATTGTGACGGGAAGTTCGCTAATGGTATTAAGAACAGAGCTAATAATTACACTGCTCATAATGTTCTGGCGCTTCAGAATGTTCAACAATTGATCTGCTGGGTTGAAACCTGATGAATAAGTGCATTACTGGTTATGTTCATCTGAAAAAATGTTAAACACACCTGTGTTCAACATGAAAACAGCCACGGCGAGGAGTAGTGCCACAAAGAGTAAGTGGTAAGGGCGGAGGCGGTGTAATCGGGTATTGTGAACGGGGCCTTGCACATTGGGGCTAGGTGGATGATATCTCCAATATCATGAAATAAATTTATACATTATTTATTCCAATTTCAATGCATCTCAGTCTTTAACTTGTATAAGATCACGATTTGACTAATCGATGGAAGTAACTTTGTTATGTCAGTAACTTTGTCTTTTGTTATACACTTTGCTATACTTTTATGACTTTAGGTACAACTTTATTCCTATTTTAGATGGCGAAAGTACGAAAAAAACAAACCTTGAAGAATACATCGGCGAATACATTGAATTCATCACCTGAAAAGTGCTTATTAAAAACAGATATAATGGCCATGTAACACATGAACCTTTTGTTCTGGAAAACGATAAGAAATTGAAGAAAAATAGGAAGACAGGACGACGACGACCTGTCAAGTATTGTGCACCATGCAATAATGACGAAATCATGAGAAGCGCTAGATAATGAGAGGGGTAAAGAAGGAAAATTTTAAATCGACAATAATAAGCAAATTCCTTTTTCATTTATAATAATTTTATCACGCATGACGAACATGTCAAACCCGGTACTAAATTAATGGCAGCAAATGATGGATGATAAACAAGAATACTTAAACATGGCGAGTCTTGTCGATTCTTAACACCATAATAAATACGATGCAAAACGCGACATGAACAATAGGTTATCTTTTTGACGCGCTTCACCGGTTATCTTTTACGCATCTGTAAATACCAGGACGTGTTTACAGATTTTCAAAACTTATACATAACCGTGGATAAGCGTCAGAAAGAGAGCTGTAATGGACATAGCGACGGAATGATTGCGATGGCTCCGTAATTGCAATCGAATAGAACACTACATGAAGACACAACCGAAATATGCAAGTATTATTTACACTCTAGTCACTTGACCTATGCATAAACGTTACATACTCCCTTACTCAATTTAGTTATTCACTGAAAATTGTCAGTTGAATGGACACTTGAATGTTTCAAACGCGTTTGCGTCGCCTTTCCGCGCTCTGTAGAATTGTGGCTGGAAAGCATTTTCTATATGTTATCGAGTGATTAAACTTTTAAAAAGAGCTGCGAATATCGTAAATGTTCTCACCATCGGTAGGTTTTCATAGTGCGTTAGATTGAGCGGATGGTCGCTCAGTCCGTAATGTGTCCGATTGAACAGAATTTCGGCCATGCACGCGATCGCGCCATAGTCGCTTGTGGGTATCAACTAAAAAACTTCTTCTATTATTATTTCCACGGAACAATTATCAATCGGAAATAGATTACTAGGTGTTGAAAGATTTAGTACCTGAAATTGTACCTGAAATTATATACATTCGCTGCACTTACCTTGTTTGCCATAACGTAGTTTTCCGATGCCAGATAGGCCACATCTTCCATACCGAAAACGCAAAGGGAGTGCCTGAAGTGTGGTGATAATAATAATTACATAGCATTTTCGGTCTCATCACACAATGAAAAGATCTAAATTAAAATTCACTGCAAAAAATCTACCTCCAGATCCCCGATCCACACCGTTTGTCGTGAGTTTGCCAATGACTCAGCCTAAACGAAATGTTGAATGGAAATGAAATACTTTGAAATTTTAAAACTTAACTTATGGACTATGTTTGTCCAATTGTACGCAAGAGATTCCGAACTGTTTATTGAAATATGCAAGCTAATGTAAT
Organism: Micoletzkya japonica; assembly: GCA_900490955.1. Taxonomy (NCBI): domain Eukaryota; kingdom Metazoa; phylum Nematoda; class Chromadorea; order Rhabditida; family Diplogasteridae; genus Micoletzkya; species Micoletzkya japonica. The sequence goes on along the minus strand of LS920919.1, from coordinate 3,431 downwards.
TAAAGGGACATGGAAGCGAGAAATTTTGTGAAACCAAACATGACCATACTTCTAGAATATGTTTCTGAGACGATAAGAAAGATAATAGCGTTTGAAAAATATTTTTAAAAAATTATTTATTTGTTCCGGGAATACCTCGATGTCATTTACCTCGTTACTATGCGCTAAACGCAGTAAGACTGCGCCTTGGCTGGTAAACGATTTTTAGGATATCTCGCGAAGTAGACATTTTTGTGCACTCTAGTTTTGATTTCTATATTATTTAGGCGATAAACTTTCATATGAAAGCCAATCTTTTTTGGCTTCCATGTCCCTTTAAGTACCTAGGAGACACGGTGTTCTGAATTCGGAGAGCGCGCAAGGTTGAGCCTGTGGAATGGTTCCTTGGAGTCATCACAAAAATTAAAGACGAAAATGGAGTCATCACAAAAATTAAAGACGAAAATGGAGTCATCACAAAAATTAAAGAAAAATTCTAATATACGAGTTTGTATTCCGTGCCTGTGCTTGGGCTATTCCGTGCTGATGTTTGGGCTATTTACAAAAGTACCAGACAAAAATAGACATGCGGTAAACAACGAATATCGGACCCAAATGTGAATGCGATGATCGACGAATATTTAACCGCATCAAAAAGGCTAGTAGCTGGTATTTATTATAGTTTAGCATAACATCCGACCTGGTCATCGTTATATCTTCACGTGTAGATCCGGGAAGCAAGCATCTGAAAAACATCTTTATTTGCTTTTCTTCGTTTCCATTTTCTGCAATTTTTGGATTTCAATTTGATAACACAAAGCTTTTTCTGAACAGCAGAAATATTGTTAAAATAACTAAATACCTTGCTGGGTAACCACCAGGCACTTGCATCTCCCTTGTGACGAAGGCAGATTGGAAAAATATCTCATCGATACCGTAACCCTGGATAAAAAAGTTCTATTTAGTTTAGTGTTTTGGACTACGAAATTTCTTCTTATCTACTGATAATCCATGAAAGAACTGAATTTGCCCAAATATATTGTAATCACCATACATTTTTGTTGAGCTCATCTTGAAACAATTTGTAGTCAATCTTGTTGAGAAGGTGGTCCGCCACTTCACGAGATAAGGCAATCTAAATGTTGTACGGATTTGTAGGGGATTCGGAAAAAGGTGCAAAACCTTTGTAGGAACATAAAAATTACAAGTATATATTTATGTATCAGAGGTGTATTCGTTTTTGCTCAGAGCAGAATGATCAATAGCGCTCTTTTTGAGTATAATGCCTACCTCCATGGACCCCTTTCCGAAAGTCAGCGTCTTCTTGCCGCATTCCAGTCGTTCCACTAAAGCAACAATATCATTAATATTTATCACTCTTCTCTTCGACCATTCATTAGTCAATGAATGTGCATAATCATAAATGAATTGTCCTATTTCACATCATCTTAAAAGATTGTTCGACATAATAAGTCTACCCGGATTCATATCCTTCGGGCACAAATCCAGCGCTCCCATATTTGTGTTAATTCCACTGCAGCGACCGTCATTCGGGCATCTGAATTAAATGAAAATGTAGAAGGAAATTTGAATATTATAAAAAAATATGAAAAATCAGCTAACAATAGCATTTCCATGTCACTCGAGCCTCCCAGGCTCTTCAGAACTTGCACAATCTCTGAATTCGTTTTGATCATCACGTCGTGGTTCTGAAAATTTGTACAAATTTCGATTTTTGACAGTTTTGAAATTAATGCCGCTGATACCTGCAAGGATAGCATGTAGTTCCACCGCTTGTCGCGAAGATGTTCCATGCAGTCGAAGATAGCGTGAGTTTGGAAGTGACCTGCGAGATCTTGGTCAGGAAGAGATAGTCGAAACGAGCAGTACTAAATAAAATGGAACGGATAGCCATCGAAGATCCATAGGCAATATTCGTTGAACAATGAAAGGCGAGAAGTGAACCTGCAGAATCGAGCTTGTAGTCCTCTCCGGCCAGCAAGACGTTTGGAAGGCACGTAGATAGCGCGATGATGTGGCGACGAAATTCGAGATTTGCCTGAAACAGACGAATCGTCAGCCCGTCAATTCGGTATCGAAAATGAAAATGAGAAAGTTGAAATCCTAAAAAATACGGCAAAAATCCTGCATTTTTATCGGTAGCAAAGCAATAGTAATTCTCCTTGGCGTACGTTATCGCTAATTGTTCTTCGAGAAATTCGTAATCCTGTAAATAGAAACTCTCAGTATAATAATCTACCTCACTAGATACGAAATCGACGACTCCTCAATGTGCTTTCTAAAAGATGCTTACCGTATAGACGACTTTGACATAAGCTATAGGAAAGCCCGTATTGGGATTGCGAGGAGGCAGAATTCTGGAAACGAAAATTCTATATACCGGCTTATTCTATAACTTCGCTTTTTTAGGGAAAAAATACCACTGCACCAATACCTCGTTCTGATGGCATCACAGGACATGTCCAATTGTTCTTTCGGAGTTGGTACCAAGACACGTCTCTTCTTCTGCTTCATGTAACTACAATAAATAGACGGTACGTAAAAATGACGTAAAATACTTATGCCTTTACTCTCATAGTGGAAGAAAATACTCCGTCAGCAAACTCATTCCTACTTCGCCTGCGCTCTTTTCATACCGCTTCGCTATCTCAAGTATTTACGAATGAAACAACTACATAGCGAAAGGGTTTTCTCAATCATATGCTCACTCTTTATCTCCAGCAAGAACCCTGGCACAGTCGAGATCGAAGACTTCCTGCCGCTTAGTAAATCGTGGAGTTGAGGGCTTCTCGGTCTGAAAACATAAATAAAATACTGTCAAGCTAGTAAATTGCGGGCAAAGTGTGAAACACTAAACAAGTCCATATCTCGGTTGGGAAAGGTCGTAGAGTACTGGTTGGAATTCTTGGAATCGTCATGACGAGATCTACCTATGTATCAAATTTGGCAACGATTCCTCAAATTTAAAGAAAAATGTGGCATTTGATAAATAGGTAGGCTCAAACATGGATAGTGATCAGCTCTGAGAAAAAATGCCGTTTTGACCGGCTTAAAGTTGTTTGATCATTACCAAACTTGATATATTATTGGAGGAAAAGGAACGTTGAGAAATCTTTGCAGCGCACTCCGCTAAATACAGTGAAACTCTCTTGGCAAAATGCCAGCTTAGGCTTAAAGACGGCTCCGACTGAAGTTTTACGGTCTTTAGAGGAAAGAACTGTGCAGCTCTCTCTGTAAGGGAATGAGCCCTAACTACCTGTAATATGTGTTAATTGTCACAATTTTTGTTGTTTAGCATAATGCAATTAGCATAATTCATTTATTTAATTATTTCACTTCATTAAATTGTTTAGTAAAGTATACGGTAGCCTATCGCAAACTAGTGCTCTCGTTGTGTGCTTACTGTAGCCGGGTTCAGGGCCGGCGTTGAG
>LS920824.1:8731-31740 GCA_900490955.1 Micoletzkya japonica | reverse complement strand
CCTGAATGTTGCCATCCAGGGGGTGCCTCTTAGAGGCTATATACACCGAAATGCCGAAGCAAATCGATGGTGCCCTTAGGGCGTATGAACCGACTGAACGGTGAAGATACAGTAATAAGTAGATTGTAGAAAGATAAAAGGTAGATTATGCGTAAAGAAAGGTTAATGAAAAGTTTTTACGTTATCTGATGTACAAGGCAATTCAAAAAGGAAGTATTTTTCTTTAATTCAAAAAGGAAGTATTTTTCGAGGAGTTATTTGACTAGATTCCTACTCCACTGTGGAGTGGGGCAAGCCCTCACGTCAACACAGAGAGCCGGAAGAAATATATTAGAAGAAAAGTTTTATTGTTTTGTAGGTTCTAAATAATAAGAAAAGACAACGTTTTATAGACTACGCTAATATGGAAAATCTAAAACTAATTCTAAACGGTGCATAGCTGTTTCGCCTCCTTCTGCCAGACAGCTATACACCTCCCAAGGGGCGGAGGCTCCTCAGTGGAAATCCCTTGGGAGTAAGGTCTAAGAACTATTGTTCTAGCATGTAAACCTGTTCTAGAGTGAAAATTCAAATCACTTGAAAGACATGTGTTTGTTATTTTTATAAATCAAATTGAAACCTAACTCAGTTTTTCTCGTTTCTTATTTTCAAAGCCTCGTAAATGAACCTGGTTTCGAGTTCGTTTTTCAAAACATAAAAAAGCTGAACGGAGTGAAAACAACTAATCACTATGCAGTGCTTGACTTAGCTAAGCATAAATTCAATAGAACATATTGAATAATAACTAAGTCAAGCACTGCATAGTGATTAGTTGTTTTCACTCCGTTCAGCTTTGTGTACGCTTGTTTTTTGTGATATTAGAGTTGCTCTCAATGTATCTCATAAAAGTAATCACATGTATGAACTTGCAATGCACAAAAGGGATGTGAAGGAATGGGGAGAGTAAGGGAAGAGGAGAGGGGAAGGGCAGGTCGCGCGCGTCCTAAACGCGGGTAGCGCGCAGCATAAGGAGGAGTCGCGCGCGGGAAAAGGGACCCGTCCCCGCGTCGCGAGTTCCCTTTTGTCGCGCGGGTCGCGTGAAAAGTGTGGAGTTCATTCCCTGTTCATACTCCTTAGTTTTCTTATTCTCTAATATTATTGAATAAAACTCTACGTCAGTACGTTTTGACGGCTACGCGCTAACCGTGCACACTTCGGCACCGCAGGTTACGACCGGAACGGAATATTCTAAACTGCGTTTACCGTTGAATGCGAAGATGTCTGAGATTGAATGTACATTAGGAAAATTGTTGCAATATAGAACTACTCAACGCAAGCAACGAATAGTCGGAAAAAAAACAAGAAAAAGAAGAGAAAACGGGCAAAAATGAAGCCTAGAATATTCTGTTCCGATCGTAATTACAATGCCGAATTACGGTGCTTACAATTAGTGCATAGTCGTGGAAACGTGAACGGACGTTGAGTTTTATTAAATAATAATACAACGTTTATTAGGAGAGTATTAGATTGTGAGAAGAAACTCACGTATGAAAGAGAGTAGCAGAGATGCGATCAACTCTGATAGACAAGCCTTGACTACGTTGGAGGGGTTGAAGGGAGGCGACGGTCGAGAGGGGAGAGACGAGGGGGCTACTCTCTCCGTAGACTCCATCTCCATTTATGGAAGGGGAAGGGGGGTATGAGGGGGATAAGGGAACGCCTTGTTTCCATGACACCACCTACGAGACATATTGTGCTCTGCCACCATGACGGAGAGACAGATGGGTGCTTGCACCCCCTTCTCCTATATTTGTTATTTATGCCGGGAAGAGTATTTATACTTATTGTTCGAGTCTTCGACTCAATGAATCAATAAATATTTATTCACCAGACCTTCTTTGGGTTGTGGAATTCTCGCAATTGCACTTATCTCACTATTACACATAATCGAGTACTCGTATCGAGAAATGACCGTATCGCGAACAAATTACAAGATACAAACTATAAACTACACAGTACAAAGATGAACGATGAAACTAGACTGTAGTGACTGTCCTGAAGGAGGGTCGTGGACCTCTGTGACGTGGAGGGGGAATCGGATGAGAGAGGGATCGAATGGAAGAGGGGCGAGGGCGGAAATCGGAAGTAGATGAAGGAGGGATACGAGAGGAGTGGGGAGGGGACGGGACGGGGGGAGGGAGGGGGGAGAGGGTTGATAGGGGGGAACAGTCGGCTGAGGCACGGGGGTACGCGAGACGAGGGTGGATACTGTAAGGGAGAGGGATTGGAGAAGGAGAAGGAGACTCACTCTTTCCTGCAGTGGACATGGGGATGGTAGATGACGGTTATGAGAGGGAAGGAGAGGAAGTAGAGAATGACGAAGAAGTCGAAGAGATATGTACAGATCAACGAAGCGAGAGGGTCCACCGAATCCTGAAGGGAAAGTTGAATACTGTACTATACAATATCTTGGTCTGTGTTTCAGAGCTCCAATAATCAGGCGGTATTTAGGCGAACAATGTAAACATGCTATCTCCGGTAATGTCTGTAGATCTGCAGGGAAGCCCTCTGCAGAAGTATAACGGTGTCCTGTGCAGGAGTGCAGAGAACGTGCAGCAGATTCCCTAACCTGCTGCACGTCTCCCTTCGAACCGGGGAATAGTTTCCCGGAATCGGCTCCCCTGCATATTCCTTTCCTCCTGCACATCTCCAAACATTACCGGAGATATGGAGTAATTCACGATATTGCCCGATTTTGCACAGTCTTCTGCATAAACTCATTTAAATTCTGACGTAGCGCGAGCGAAAGTACAAAGTGGGCAAATAAAAAGGAGAATTAAGGGAAGGAGAAAGAAGATCAACCTCGATTCCAAGCATGTACACTATCAACATCCACACAATGACCGAACACAGACCGTAGCATACTGCAATTAGACAGCTATCACAGTTGAGATTTGGAGAGTTGCATTGTAGTTGCTAATGTGAAAAACTGACGCATAGTCCTCTTGATTATCCTGTTGATTAGCAGCATAATATTGATTGTGACCCGTTGATGACGCGGAGAATTACGAACGATTGCGAAGAAACGTTCAGAGATTGTGAGACCGAAAAAACACTGAAAAAGGGGAAATGGAAGGTTTCGGAGGGGAGAAGAGATGATGAATGGAGAGAACAGGAAACTAGATCGACAGTCTCGAAATGAACATCCAAGTAATGTGACGGTTTGCTCTAACAGATACTGTAAATGCAAACATCTCAGATGTTTTCTTCTATAAGCAAAAGAATGTTGCCTAGTAAACACTAGGCTAAGATAGAGATCATTAGATACTCACAATTAATTGGAAGAGCGCGATTACGAAGAAGGCTGCTACTGCCACCACATAGTGGAAGGCATCCTTGCCTTTGTCAGTTTGCGATAACCGAACGGCACCTAGATTACGGTAGGTTACGGTAATATGAGTTGATGCAAGAGATTTACCGTTAGGAGAGGAGATGGCGACATTCAATCGAAGGTACGAATACTCAGCAAAGGAGACAATGTACTGCAAAGGGATCACTACTTTCGTAATATCCCAAATCCAATGAGTAGAATCGTAATCGCGTGATGGATTTGTCTTGAATTTATTGAAACCAAACTGACATTTTAGGTCTCCATACGATTTAGGTGCTATTCACCATCCCTTCCATGTGTTTGTTAGCTCTGACTTTCAGTTAACAACATTATCTCCTCAATACTACGCATGCTTTTCTCCAGGAATCACAGTCATTCCATATCAAATCTTGCCTATATATGCTTGCCTTCAATTCAATTCAAAACCTTGCCCTTCAAGCACAAAATGCAGTAAAAGTTCCCTCTCCTCAATCTATCTGATCTGGTCCATTCGAGATAGACAATCGCCTGCACTGCACACGCACCATCTACTCGCAAGATGAGTCCATCTCATGCTCAGTTAGTTCTCCTCATAAAACGAATCCCTCGGATAGATCGACAACTATACAGAAATACTTGGTGTCTCCTCTCTCAACTTCCCCATAACTCTGTCTTCACTCAGCTACCACACCAGTTCATGTCCATGATCTGTTCTTCATAACTGAACAGCTCCTCTCCCCTCCCCCATCTTCCTCCCTACCGTAATCTCCCCTCCCCCATCTTCCTCCCTACCGTAATCTCCCCTCCCCCATCTTCCTCCCTACCGTAATCTCCCCTCCCCCATCTTCCTCCCTACCGTAATCTCCCCTACCCAATAGGGTCCTATAGATGACTCACACATGCAATAACGACAGCATAAGCAAGACTGCGACTGTTCGTGGAGGCAACGAGAGAGACTCGGTGGAAGACAGAAGAGGAAGAGGCGCGTTCCGGGGAATGACGGTCCATTTCCTGAGAAAGAATCCACTAGCTCCGTACCCCAATAAAGGAGCTCATTTCCCGTCAAATCCTCTTCATGAGGAAATTTACCGATCACCCCAAAATTTTTTTCTTTTGAAGAATTTCACAGATTATATAATTAGGGATGTAGAGATCGCGCAGACAAATTTCTCTCAGAACCCCTTGAATAGTCGGAAAATGAAGACTGACCTTTACTGCATTGAGACGGGCTACATCTAATTGGACTGTAGACGAAGGCTCACGACACATCGAGGGAAGAGGGAAGAGTGACCCTAGTTGGGAAGAGGAGATGGAGGGAACAAGGAGGGGGGAGAGAGAGAGAGAGGGAGAAGGAGGGAGATACAGACACACAGACAGACACAAGAGAGAGAACTGACACACTGACACACAAGGTGCCCCACTGCCTCTTACTCGAATACTGAGCACTGTGCAAAGAGTGGACTATCGAGGAGAGGAGTGAGGGAGGGATGGAGGGAGGTAAAGGGGGAGAGGGTACAGAGAAAGAGAGAGTAGGTGAATCGACAGTCGCTTATCAGAGTCAATATAACAATGCTCTCTCTTCCCTACCGACACTCAGTTTATACTTTGCTTACTCTTTCTCGAATTGTTGAAAGGGGAACAAAATGATGGGATGGGTAAAGGGGAAAGAGAGGGAGGTAAAAGGGAGAGGGAAGTAAAAGGGAGAGAGAGGAGAGAGAGTAAGGGAATCGAGAGGGTCTCCAAGTATTATGATGCATGCGAACTCACGGGACACAACAGATGACTGCCGGAGTGACGAGAGAAAAGGGAAGAAAGAAGGGAAGAGGGAGAGGAGGGCAAATAGGAAGGCAAGAAGCAGAGATGAAAGCAAACCACTGTTGCTATGACTACTATGCACTTCCTTAGACACCCCACTAGAATACATTTGAGGATCCTTAGAGAACTCAGATGGTGGTTATTGATATGATGGAGGATCAAGTCGATGGGGATATTCTCCCGATTCGCATACCGATTCGGTTGGACTATTTACAGTAACCAGAGAAGGGATACAGTTTTTTACAGTTTTGCACCGTTTATCTGAGCTAACAGTGGAGGGGCATCCAAAGGAGGGAGTTTTGATAGATAGGAGAGGACTGGGTCTTCAAATCTTCGTCAAGCACTCACTCAGCCCGCGGTGTCCATGATCTTGAGTATCCTCGCGATCCTGGTTTGGCGCTAGTTCCCCCGTGCGCCAAGTCTTCAGGGGGAACGATTCGTCTTCTTGTCCGAGATTGAAAGGGGTGCGCTTGATCGAGAGAGAATGAAGAGAGCCGACCACCTGCGACGAGGACAGAGAGGAAGAATGACAAGAAGGGATCACTCTGTTATCCCTCTGAGAAGGGATAACAGAGTGATAATAAGATCTCGGACAAGTAACGATGACAAATACATGTATCCTCACCATCTTCCTTTTTCTCCCCCACCCCTTCCTAAAGCACACTCCACGGTGTATTTGATAAAGATAAAGATAAAGGTATTCATGCTTCCATCCCCAGATGAATGGATAATCGGTGTTCTCTCATGAGATCTCAAGCCTTCTTCCACTCGTCTAGTAACTGCGAGGGTGACTTCTTCCCCTCGGAGATAGCTTCGTCTGCCTCTTTGTCCACTACTGTTCCGTCCGCTTTCACCACAACCAAAGTAGGAATGCCACAGACACCGAATTTAGCCTTCAGTTGCTGAATGGAGATGATGAGATGGCTGATGGCATTCCCGTCAATTTATTATCTCTCATAGGTAGAGTTCGGCAGATGACTCATAGCCAAGTCATCAAAGTACATTCTTTGTCTGCGTCCCTTCATTCCTCTCTCCTGTCTCAATTCATTCTTTCGCTTTCATGACTTCATGTCATCTGTCGAAGTCTACTCATAACTGATTATTACCTGTACAAGTGGATCTCCGAATGGAAGGTAGTACCACTTTCCATGGGACTCCGTAAGATAGTTGTTCAAATCGGACTCGCTTCTATCAGAGGAGAGAAACACTATCTCTAACTCTCCTGATGCCTCCAATTCAGAATAGAAGTCCTTGAGAACAGGAGTGAACATTCGACAAGGGGGACACCAATGGGCAGAGAAGTAGAGGCCTACTATCTGAAAGGGTCGGCAACGTCTCGACCGTATACGGTAAGAGTATTCCCTTGAGTACTGTGGCCTGCCGTAGTACTGTAGTCTACCAATAGTGCTCACCTTTCCCTTCAATGCCACTTCCGCACTCGCCTCTCCTCCTCCATTTTTAATCAGCTTTTTGTTCACGAAGAGACTTGACATATCTGCAAAAGGATAGGGGATGCAAATGGGTAGAGAATCTGGCTATTGCAAACTAAAGTGCAAAGAAATTTGAACTCTAAATCATGCAAAATAAGAGAGGAATTGAAAGAATGACAAACCAGCCAGAGATGACAAAGCGAGAAGAAATGAGAAGAACGAAAGGAATGGAACAGATGACTCATATGTGATAAAGCAATCAATTTCCTTGCTTTGTTTCAACTATTACCCATTGATTAGTTATCAAATGTAAAACGGCGTAACTTGTATGTATGCTTTATCTATTTTACATATCTACGCAAAAGAGGAAGGGGCTTAGAAGAGGTAGGAGGAGGTATCCATTAGGTAGAATATCTCGGGGGGGGGGGGGGGGGTGAGGATAGATCTAAGCACTTTTCCATGCAGCGAGTGCCTGAGGGGGCGGCTTGGAAGTGACATCGGTACGGCCTTCCTTAGTGATGACTTCTCCATTGGACTTGGCGATTACGAGGGATGGAATTCCACGGATGCCGAACTTCTTAGACAATTGCTGAAGGGAACGAGTATCACGAGAATCAGCGGAATGTTCCGTCGAGCATACGATTCCTACAACAGAAGAAAGAACTAAGGGAGTTCAATGAGTTTGAACGGAGCAGGAATACGTTCACCAAACAATTTGTTGAATAGTGTTTTTTTTATTTTTATAATTTTAACTAATCGAAGCTCACCATCTTGAGTTGACTCTCTGCCAGAGGGAGGTAGTACCACGGTCCATGGGCTTCTTCCAAGTACTTTTTGAGCTCTTCCTCACTCCTATCTGATGAAATGAAGACTATCTCGAACTCTCCCGAATCCTCCAATTCGGAGTAGAAGTCCTTGAGGAGAGGAGTGAAGTTGCGACAAGGAGGACACCAATGGGCAGAGAAGTAGAGGCCTACTATCTGAAAGGGTCGGTATACCATATATCTCGACCGTAAGTGGACTTGATGGATTACTTTATCTTACCGTATCCGCCATTACCTTTCCCTTCAGTGCCTCTTCCCCCGTTTCCTCTCCTCCTCCATTCTTCTTCAGCTTTGTCTTTCCGAACAAACTGGCCATACTCTAAATGAAGTTGAATTCTACCGTAATCATTTGAGTTTTCAATGGATACACAGGAAAGAGTAAAAGCTTGAGTAGACAAGAGAATAAGAGAGACGAACCGCTCACGAAGGAAGAATTAGATGGTATGAGGGAATGGAGGATAGGAAATAAGTGTGGTAAGTAGATAAATATTTCATATGCCTCATATATATAGACTCATTTATTATGTTAGACAACTCATAGATACAGTAATAAATACGTTCATACGGTACATACATCATACTCGATGGATACTCTCTTGTGCATAATACAATAGCATACGGTAATGTTCCGGGGTACGGTAATGGAGATCAAGCACTCTTCCACGAAGCGAGTGCCTGCGGGGGAGCCTTGGTCTGTACATCGGATCGTCCGTTCTTCGTGATCAATTCCCCCTCAGGCTTCACTATGATCAACGCCGGAATCCCGCTTACTTCGAACTTCGTTGAGAGTTCCTCAAGGCCAATAGAGATATTCAATACCTAGACATGCATGGTGGTTAACCACAACAAAGCAACGAATGCGCTCCAATCGTCCCCTACCGTACCTGAATCAGCGGATCTCCCAGTGCCAGATAGTACCACGGTCCATGGGCTTCAGCCAGGTATTTCTTGAGGTCATCTTCACTTCTGTCGAGGGAAACGAAGACTATCTCGAACTCTCCCGAATCCTCCAATTCGGAGTAGAAGTCCTTGAGAAGAGGGGTGAAGTTGCGACAAGGAGGACACCAATGGGCAGAGAAGTAGATGCCGATGATCTGAATACCGTAATCCCCGATTGTACATTACCCTACGAGACACAGCTCAGTTACGTTTCACAAAGCTTATATATAGCAGGAAGGAAGGCACGATAATTTGCTAGTGAACCGTGCACCTCACACATTGCACAATGCACCTGTGTTCACTCTGAGCCAGCCAGCCATTACAAAGCATCAACTAATCTTACAATAATTGCCAATAGTCATCTAATCTTGCACCATACTTCAAATACAAATCGCCCTCTTGCTAAGGAGATAGAATGGACAGAGCTTGTGCATGGGACATCAATTGTACTCCATTCTTAGAGCTGTACTAATACGTAGAGATGTCGACCATTGGCTAGCACTACCCTCTAGATAGTCCCCTCCTTCCCTTCCGTAATCGGTTCCCTTCCCACCTTTCCCTTCAGTTCCTCCGCCGTCGCATCCCCTCCTTCGTTCTTCCTCAGCTTTCCATTCACAAACAGACTCGCCATCTTATCTGCAAAATCCGCTCCAAATATGTTTCAAGTCGGAAATTAGGCGAAACGGAACAGAGAAAGAGGCAGCCAAAAGAGGAAAAGGAGCAGAAAATAACAAGACTAGTCACCCCACATTGATTGTTTCACTTAGCAGCAAACTTGCTGTTACGTAGAGAGTACTGGGAAAGGGTTGTGAAATGAGAGGGGACAAGTAATCAAAAGGGGAGAGTAGAGGGGATAAGGGAGGAGAGGGAATGGATGGCACAGACAGATAAACAGACAGACGAGGCAAGGGATAAACAACAATCAATCGATATGAGATAACCCCGAGGGACGGAATGACGTCATCGGCTACAACTTGATTACGATGTAAACAAGGCACAGACATTTCCGATGAACACGTTTATCATACCACAAAAGGGACGAAAGATACAGGGCATACAAAAGGGAGCACGAATGTTATACAATAAAGGGAAGGGAAGGGAGTACTGTAGAACGGGGGCTTACTGTATATGAACCGAGGCTAACCGAGTAGTGATCGATCGATTATCGATCCATTCTGGCCGGCCAGACTACAGACTACAAAATGGAATAAGACTAATGAGACTGGAGATGAGGGGAAGGGAATATGAAGGGAGAGGGAAGGGATGGGGACACGTGAGAAATAAGGGAATAAGGATGGGACACTATGTACACATCTTTATACAAAATAGAGCAAGATGGAGACAGAATGTGAGAGAATGGAGCAACTTACAGGGGATGGGGTCCTTTAAGGGGAGAGGGGTCATTTAAAACGTTGAGGGGGGAAGGGGATAGATTCGTCTATGCTCCGTAGACACTCTCGTCCGAATAGGCAATGTACAGGAAGAGATCCTCCTCGTGATGGTCCTGCACGCAAATTCTCCACATTTCATTACTCATTCAAATTCACCTATATTCCCCACTTCCCTTGAACCATCTCAAGCAAAGCGACTCTTGCCATTCAGTCATTGTCATCCTGTCATTCACAATGTCCCATCCTGTCATTCAACTCCCCTCCTGTCACCCCATCTCTTCTCACCTATTACCCCTCCCTCCCAATTAGTCTACTCGTTTCTTCTACAGTCAATGTTCTCGATTCTTCCCATTTCCCTCCCTTTTCTCTCTCCGTTCTTTCTCATACAAGAGTCAAGGGGTACAAACTCGTTTGCCCTTTCCTCTCTCTCATACTCTCCAACGCGCGTTTTCTCTCCAATCCCTTACCTCCCTAGTAACTATCTCTCCGTCCCTCTTACCTCTCTCGCTTCTTCTTTTCCTTCTTTCCAATGACAAATAGTACAGCAACTCAACTGAGTTCAGTCTCTCTCTCTAACAGTCTGACCCTCTCCCCTCCCTTCCCTCTCTCGTTCTACTCTTAGGCAGTTCTTCTCTTACGGTGGAATAACACTGTCTGCACCTCCATGTATACATGGACAACCGTCGCCCTTCTCCTGTATATCAATAACCTTCCCTTCTCCCTTATCCCCCTCCCCCCATATCCCCCCGATTCCTCACCTGATACAGCTGTCCCATGGTAGTCATGGTCTGGGGAATCACGTTGTTCACGAAGAAGAAAAGCGCGTCTTCGGGACGGAGATGGATACTGTAAGGGAGGAGTACGGTAGAGGGGATTACTGTAGAACGGGGTACGGTAGGGACGGGTACTGTATGCTAATTGAACTATGAGGGAACAGCCCCTACTTTCTCACAGATGCCATTCTATCGCATTGAATGCGTGCGTGACATGCCATTATGATATTTCAAAACACCGCCGAAACGTCAAGGGATGTCAACAATTTGGAAAGGAATCGATCTCTTCGGCGAGTCACTGGGTCAAAAGCACAGTGATCAGAGTACGAGACATGCATTGCACAATGCTTATCTCCCCTCTTTTCCATCTCTCGTTCCCCTTACGAAGCATAACCGATTCCATGCATTGCCCCATATCCCTCTCATGTCTAGTGATAGTCCCCCCACCTCTAAGTCTCCCCCATCCCCCCTATTCTCTCCCTTATCCCCCTCACCGTTTGCGAATGAGGAAGTAGAACTGTCCGACGGTGAGGTCGGAGGGGACGAGGTACTTCTTCTTGTCGAGGTCACGAAGACGACTCTTCGGGGCCTTCTCGACGATGACCGGGATGCGGTCGGGGTACTTCCTTCTGAAGGGAAGACGTTGTCTTCCCAAGACGGAAACTCCCAGCCATGCAGCCCTTCCCGATACCCCATGACTACTCCCCAAGATTACCTGATCTTCTCTCCCTCAGCACGTCTCTTCTCAAAGTTGTTCTCCTCCTTGTAAACCCACTTCATCTTCACTTGGCTACTCTGGAAGAATCAATCGATAACTTACGACGAGTCACGAGAAGAACGAAAGGCATTGCGAAATGAAGGAACGAATGAATGAAGGGAGATGAGCGAGAAAGAGAGGGAAGGGGAGAGGAGAGCAACTAATAAGGGAATACGAGTAAATGAAGACGACGAAGAGGGTAAAGGGGAGGGGGAGGAGTCCACCATGTGTAGTGTCTCTCATCACGTGGTCACTCTCTCTCCCTCCCCCTCCCCATTCCCTCTTAAGTATATCACCCTATCCCCTTAGGTACATCCCTCCCTAACTCCCCCCCCCCTCTCCTATCACCCACCCTTAGCGCCTTCTCTACAGGCCTAGCCACCGCACAATCAGCTGACAGAGGGTACGCGACGCAACCGCGACGCGTCATGATCCATTCCGTGCCGATTCAAATGCGCTTAGGCACAAAGCATAAACGGTGCAGCTTGGCCGCAAAGAACCGTTCGGGTGTAGAGGAAAGAGAGGGGATCGGGTCAACTGGAAGGGGGATAAACAAGGGATACAGGGGAGAGGGATGAAGGGAAGGGAGAGGAGAAGGGATACACAGTCACAGCCCAAGTCATTCATACTACAAATGTCGCCGAAACCACGCCCCTTTCAACAATCAGTTGACGATAGATTCGGTATTAGGAGGTACAGGTACCCTCACCGTAGATAAATAGTAAGATTGATTACTCCTCAAGCTGTAAGTTAGGGTGGGAGTTAGTAGATGAGCTAATGGAGATATCACATAGGTCGAGATACCAGAGACACTTGTCTACAGAGAGAATCGAAACAAATACAACAATATTTATCGTTCATTAGAATCGGAACAAATAACAGGAAAATGAGATAGGTCGAGTAGTACCCGAGGACTATAATGGAGAGGAGTGAAATGTTGGAAGTAACTGACAAATTGGTTATAAGAGTTACATAGACAACAGCTTACTGTAATTAGCATATACTCTACCGTAATTCACGACAAACTTATACGGGTGGCAATCAACTAACGAAGTCGCGATAACCCGACTAAATCTAATTGTAAGACACGAAACACTCATTCTCATTGTCAGAAAATGGTAAGAAAGCAGAGAAAGCTGACTGGTTCTACGACCTTTATTACATTTTCGTCCGCTTTACTTTGCCTATTCGTATTGAGAAATGAACTAACGATTCGCGTTGTTTTCATGAACGTTTCCACTCACATTCAACTTCCTCTTAATCCAATAATACTCAGAAGTATAATCTCATGAAAGCTGCGAATTGCATACTCCAAATTCCGATTCTTAGCGTGCACATCATATATCAAAGTGGGAGGGATCCAATCTCAGTTAAGTAGCTGTACAGAAGTATCACCATTGGAACACGAAGCTTCTCCATCTTCTCCATTGTCCGATTCAGAGAGACGGATCATCTTGCGAGGAGACACGTACGAATCCGAAGTCTGCAACCAATTCAGTCCTTTACTTTAAGGGAAGGGAGGATCGATAATTGCATCTTCTACGAATAGGAAGATACACCTTCCTGTACATAGTTTGAATCGATGCAGTAAGTGCAGTCGAACAAATGGAAACATAACATTATTTACCAACCTACAACTAGACCTATTCACTCATTACAGTATCCCCATTCCCTACCGAACCCCCTTACAAAATCGATCCATTCTACAGTCTTCCCTTCCATCTACCGTACCGCTTACCAAATCGCTCGATTCTACAGTATCCCCTCCTCCAACCGTACCCCCTTACCAAATCGCTTGATTCTACAGTATCACCTTACCAAATCACTCGATTCTACAGTATCCCCTTCCCCCCTACCGTACCGCTTACCAAATCACTCGATTCTACAGTCTCCCCTTCCCCTACCGTACCCCTTACCAAATCACTCGATTCTACAGTCTCCCCTTCCCCTACCGTACCCCTTACCAAATCACTCGATTCCACAGTATCCTGTGTGCCACTCGTGCCCGGTTCGTCTTCCTTCTCCACATTCATTCCGTTCCTCATCTCCGTTTCCATCGCTTCAATTCTTGACTTGAATTCGATGAGGTCACTCAAATGCCTTAAAAGAGGGACATAATCCAATAGCCTTTTCATCAAAGTCGTAAATCTCCGGATTCTCACAGTATCACCATACGTGGGCAGGTGACCGGAGATATTTTCAAAATGGGGGTACCATCCAAAAAATCGGGGCTAACATTCATGTAAATCCGGTGGCGAATTCATGTACCATTAATTTATAGAAAAAAATTCGGGCCTACCGGTAGAACAACCGAGGATACCACCCGTACTTCCGGGCCGTGCCCACATATGAGTATCACAGTACATTGAGAGTCATACATGGGCACGGACCAGACAGTAGAGCCCTAATTTATCAGAAAACTGGTCTGGTAGGCTCTGCAAAGCAGAGATTTCACAATTGGTAGGCTAATGGTAACCTAATTTTATGCATTGGCAGGCCTCATATCAGATAGATGGACGGTAAGCCTGCCCACGTATGTTGAGAGTACAGTAGAATGATAAAGAATTGAGGTTCCCAATCTATCTCTCCATCCCATCCTCGACTAACCGCTGCATAGCCTTCTTGTCTCCAATCGACTTCTTCATTTTATCGTAGTAATATCGTAGATTGTTCCTCTTCGAGTCTATCCTTTTATCCGCGAAAGTGTCGTCATCCCTCTTCCTCTTCCTCTCCTTCCTCTTCTCTTCCCTCTCCCTAATCTCCTCTTCTCCCATCTCCACAATCCTCCTAGCCCCTCCATGTCTTCTCCTTTCCCCTCTCGTATTCCTCTCTTCTCCAACTCTCTCTCGTGCTCTCCCTTCTCCCTCTTCTCTATGATATCCCCCATTTCTTCTATCCAAACTCAAATGCCTTCTTCTGTTTGAATTGTGTCGTCCATTGTAAGAAGTGGACGGAATCTCCCTTAAATAAATACATTACAGGTTCACTTACTTATTAGTTCCTCCCACTCTAAACGAAGCCCAAAATAATCAATTCAGAAAACAAGACAGAGAAGATGGGCAGCCATCCCGCATGCATTTTCACCAAGACAGCTGCTACTGAAACTATCTAGTCTACTAATGTTGAGTTTCACTGTATTCGAGCTTAGAATTATGTTATTAACGGAATATATTGATGGACAATGAATACTACAGACAATGAATACTATGTTGAGTAAGCATAAATTAAACGTGTACGGGAAGGATGGAGAGGGGGGATTACAAAAAAAAAGAGAAAAAAAAGAAACTGACTGGATAATGTCCCCGTTGAGCCATGGCGTAGAGCTGAAAAATATTACTATATCTTTAAAAAATAATCTAATGATAGGCATGACAGATAATGATAGATATCTACTTAGAAGTTTTATTTCCTAACAATCTATGAAATTCATTTTAAAAAATATGCTCTGTTGCATAGCTGTTTCGCTCCCTGTCGTTGAACAGCTATAGAAAGTAATTGGACAATTTAGAATAAAATGAAAAGAGGAAACGAAATAGTGATAAATATATACCTCGGTGGAATCGAGTTAATCCTTGGTGTTCCGCTATTGAGAACTTCGATACCCTGTAATGAATAGATACTTGAAAAATAAATAACAAAAGACATCACTCGACATCATATTGCTAAATTTCATAAGATATTCAGGGAAGACAAAATATTCTGCAAATAAGTAACGCGTAGAATTCAGAAGCACCCCAAATAATCGACTGTTTACGTTAGGCTTACCTACTAACAGCGGTCTAGGCAACACAAATATAAAGAAAATGGAAACTGACATCGTATCGCGTAGGCGGTTGAATAGGATTCAAGTTGAGAAGAGATTCAAGGGCTGGGATAAGGGCACGACTGCGATGAGAGGAGTATATGGAGTAACGAGGGAATGCATGACGAGAATGATGCGATCGAGAGGGGAAACGAAGGACTGGGTTACGGTACATCGCGGTTACTGTACTTCCATTAGATGACGAATCCGACTGAAAGCAGAGATTATTACAGAGAAGGACAGGAATGAGAATACAATGGTCGCTTTCATCCATGACTAATTTATTTGTGCACTTACTCAGCATTCTATGAAAAAAAAAGTTCAAACGAAGCATGTTAGAGGTGCGCTTATGATGGCACTTGTTGTTAGTCTCTTTCCCTAATATTCCCCTATCCCCCCTCCTTTACTCACCCCTGCATTCCCCACATTAATCGGTTGTCCATCCGCATCTTCCATCACTATATCCTCATCGTCATCCAACACAACTTCCACTGCATTTCGATCTCGTTCGTTACTGAAAAAGACATATCTCTATTACGTTTATCATCCTAACTTTTCTCCACTTTCTTCCCAACAAAAGATCTAAGAAGCATAAAATGCAAGAGATAGCGTAAGGAACTGACTTTAGTCGATTTGCAGGAAGTCGGAACGAGGAATTCTCATCGAAAGCATCCTTTGATAGGCCACTCGAGCAGAATTCATAGAGGATGGAGCAGAAGTGATCGACGTGTTCCATACTCACCAAGTGTTGACGGACCAGAACTGTCTAAAGGGACACAATGCATAAGCACACTCTATTCCAGATTAACCTATTACTGTGTACTTGAGCACTTTCTACTATGGCAATCCATTATCGCATTGTTTTGTATTATACATCTATTCTCACAATTATTCAGCCTAATCACAGCCAATGAGAGGGATCCGTATTTTTCCCTTTTCGCATTTCACTTATCAAAGAGTAAAATGAACCTGAAAGGTAGGCGAGTTGATATGATGATCCTTCATGACAGAAATTATCTTCTTAGCAGCAGCCTCTCTCTCATCCAATCGACGATGCTATAACAGATACACATTACTTCAACAACACAACCGTTTATTGGAGTATAAAAACTGTATCACTAATCATTATTGAAAGTGCTCGAGTGCTTGTAAATGATTAATTAGTATGCTAACTACATACATGGGCGCGGTTGTCCAATCGGACATTAGGATGGGTGACTGCCAGGTAATGATAGTGTAAAACACTTGTAAGCATGGCTGCTTCCGATTTACCCTAATTACGTAAGGATGCCTGCAGAAATGTTAGGACAACAGTAGCCCATGTATGGTTAACTATATCACCTAGAGCAATGAAGAGAATGCATACCGAAGAGACGAAGGCGAGTTCCCTTACAATGAAGGGTGTGACCCTCGCATCGACCTCCTCCTCATTCTCTAGTACTGTAGCTGGTCCGAATCGAATGGCTGTAGCCACTCTGTTCACCGCACTCCAAACCAGCTTTTCACTGTAGATCAGACGACGAAAACGAGAATCAGCCATTAGCTCGCTTCTTAAAGTATCTCTTAAAGTATGCCAATTCCATTTCATATTTCTGTACATATATTTCTTAACTACTTCTTAAGAGCCGTGCACTATTTTGCGCATTTCATTCCATAACAACTAACGGATACGGTAAACCCTTTCACTTCCAATTTTTTCATCGAAAAATCTGTTCTAAACTGCATGAAATGAAGTAATTTTGTAAACGGATTTACGCCTATCAACAAAGTCAGTTTGAGAAAATGGTATCAAACCTGGGCATTCGCTCCGCATCTCCCTTGAGTGAATTAAATAGATTGAGCTGATCCACTAGTTTTTGGTAGACTTTATTGTATCTCAAATAAGAATTCCATATTAATTAAATTCCGCCATTCTGGTCTTGGACTATCCGAATTGTAGTAACCGAGCAGCTATGGCCATAGATGATGTTCAAGCTCTATGAAAGACAAATGAGACAAAGGCATACTCGGGTCCCGACATGTGCTGCAATCGGTTGATTTCGAATCTGTACTGATGCAGGACGGAAGAGATCACTTCCTTCTCCGTGGTAGTCGGTCTTTCCTTCGCCGACTCCGATATCTTCTGCGCTTCGAATTCCGCCTGTAATCTTATCACTTGCGAACGTCATTTAAACGTCACCTAGTACGATTTGCAAGCATACATGAGTAGGACGAACAAAGCTCTTCAACTACTTCTGAACATGCCTAAACTATAGTTCTACATAAATGTAACCGTTCACACCTGTCAATGAGGTTGAATATTAATTAATTGCAAAACAAACAAACCTTGAGAGCCGTCATGGACTTCCTCACTATGTTGTCCGACTCTATGGTTTCCACATACTTGACTCCAGCCTATAAAATAGAATAAAACTACTAAAAGAATCTATTTGCTCCCCCAGTTAGGGACCGCAGCGTCCGAGATGAAAGTGACTTTTATCGAGTTATGTTAGCATTAGGCGCTAGAAGAGGTGGACCGGTTCACGAAAAGCATAAGAAAAACTAGTAAAACTTAAGAAAGGCGAAGAAAATGAGTGAAACGGGGAAAGAGAGAATGTCAACTGAAACGGGGCAGAAATGCAGTGGTGGTGGCGCCAAGTCAGATTCGTAATAGAAAACTACGGTAGCTGTGAATTGCTCGAAAAGTAGTGATTTATGGGTAATTCCGGGGTGGATAATTCTGCTTTTGGTGGGTTCTAGAGGTCGAATAGTATGAAAAAATGCAAAAAGTAGAAGCCCCGACTCACTCCATCGTAGTAAAGTATCGCTTTTTTTTGTGTTTGCAGTAAGCATAACTCATAAGTATAATATGCTTTTAACGCGTTTTCAAGCTTTTCCGATGGTTTGATATCTTTAGCATGTAACGACAACAAAACCGATTCAAAATTAAGGAATAAAAGCGTGAAATATTTTTTCAAATAGGGGACACTTTGGGGCTTCTTAACTATGGTAGCTCCATTGCAACATTCGTCAACGGAATCGCGGAACAATTTAATCAGGCCTACCCCCAGTAATGATTATTATTGCAATCAATCAATATGGTCAGTAGTGGTCAGTAACCTTGCACAGCGGACACGATTCCGAGACCTTGAGCCACTCCGTGATGCATTTCTTGCAGAACTTGTGCTTGCATCCACTAATACCCGTAATATCGAAGATACTGAAAATGACAGATTGATCGTTGATCGCGATCATCATCGCGTGAAAAGCATAAGAGTAAGTTGAAAACGTACGTATTGAGACAGATGGGACAGGTGTCATCCACTTCGCTTTGTCTAGAAGTACCCACTTCCTCTTCTTTCTTCTCCTTTACTGGAGTATCCGGAATGATACTCACATCAGAATCATCAACAACGAATATGTCTTCTTTTTCGTTCATGCTGAAATAAAGCCGTGGGAGACTTTTGATGCGGCCTTGAGATAGTCGGGCAGTAAAGACAGAGCAAATGGCTATCCGGAAAGAGAACATACAGCATCAAAGTATATTAAGCATTACACGATAACGGGAAAACAAATAAAAAAATTAATAAAGCGGAATGACCATTCCGGCTGGAATTCCGGGAATGAGAACATGACGAATTTATATATGTTAAACGTAGGAAAGGTTACTGTAACGACACAATCGTACTTGGCGCGAATGAACAGCAACGCGATCTTTTTCTTCGTTTCTTTTCGTTTATATATGCTGTCTTTTGCAATTTTGCGTAGTTCTTCCTACTCGTATCGCTATATGCCATTTCGCAATCAATCGAAGACGTCATCTTTGCAGCATCAATGGGTTCTCGAGTGAACGTAGTCAGTGCCAATATCCTCGACAATCCTTCCTCTTTCACCGACCCCTTCAAGCTCGAGATCACCTTCGAAGCCTTCGAATTGCTTCCTTGCGATTTGGAGTGGGAATTGGTGTATGTTGGCAGTCCGCAAGGTTCGAACTATGATCAAGTACTCACTTCCATCTTGATTGGACCGACTCCTGAGGGACGACAAAGGTTCATCTTGGATGTGAGTTGCACTTTGATTGATTGACAAGTCAAGGATTGCATGAATAGTTCTGTTTAAGGCTAACGCGCCCGATCCGTCGAAGATTCCAAGTGCAGACATGATCGGCGTTACGGTATTACTGCTCAAAGTGAAGTACAACGATCAGGTTGTTTTATTGAAGGTTAATTTATTTTATGCCAACAATTCAGGAATTCCTAAACCTCGGATGGTACGTGAAAGTGGAATATGCAGATCCCGAACTAATCGAGAATCCTCCATCGACTCCTCAAGTCGATAAGGTACAATTTTAAGGGGTATAGGGCGATATTCAATTGGTGCATCACAGTAATATTTTGAAGAATTCGTCCAGTAGAATACAACTTTCAAGAAATTCCGTTTTTCTTTAAAGGCATACCGTATTAAAACGTATCTATCCGTTTATCGTGGTTACGGTATTACTACTGCTTCCGTTAACGCTTTTTCTGTGTGAGAGAAAAGCACTTGATTCATCTTGATTCATTCAGCTTCCGTTTACTCTGGAAAAGCCTTCAGCTATCGCGAACTGTACTAACCGACGGGCTTCGAGTGACGTCATTTGCTATTAAATGGGACGAGAAACAAGAGGAACAGTATCCTCCGGAGGAAGTGAATCCTGACGAGGATCTAGTTCCCGAGAGTGATGATGAAGACAACAATGTAGAACAAGGTATGGTGGAGTTTGGAGTTTGATCGAAGGCGACTTGTAGTTTGATCATTTACTGTTTGTTGTGTGGGGGATTGGTTAACTGAAGTATTGCAGAGAAGGAAGAAGAAGAAGAGGAGGAGAAGGAGGGAAAAGACGATGAGGAAATTGATCTTGAACAATCGTTTGG
Source organism: Micoletzkya japonica (assembly GCA_900490955.1). NCBI lineage: Eukaryota > Metazoa > Nematoda > Chromadorea > Rhabditida > Diplogasteridae > Micoletzkya > Micoletzkya japonica. Next base: position 11,768 of record LS920824.1, on the reverse strand, counting down.
AGATGAAAAGGATAAGGAGGAGGTGGGTGGGGAATTGAACTATGTATATGGAAATATTCATCTTACAGGACGTGTCTATGCACGATGAAGAGGAAGAAGGAGAAGAAGAGAAGGAAACGGAGGTCGACGAAGGGGAGGAGGAGAAGGTTGAGGGAGGGGAGATGGCTGGCAAGGGGGACAAGGGAGAGGCAACCACTACTGAACCCCTCGGGGACACCACCAATGTCTGACTCACTGTGTAGAACACATCCATTACTTATTATCTATACCTCATTCCCCTTATAAGCTATGCAACGGACTGTGCTAACCCGGATATCGCATTTCAATTTGTATCTCTTTATTATCCTTATTATTTTGTGAAATTCCTGGATGAATCTCTGTGAATACAGTACCCTACAAGTGAGACAGTCGATGTTTCTGACATGGTTCAAGGAAGAAAATATCGGACATTCGATGGAGACGGATGTTATCGAGACCACACACAGCGTTGGACGAAGAGTAGTTCTCACAGATGAACAACAACTGAAAGGGATACTGTAACTAATTTAAAGGGGTGCTGTGACAGTACAGTACTCATCACTACAGTACACTACGAGTAGAGTTTCCTCAAGTTGTTCTTTTATACATTACCCATACCTTATTTGTTCCAGTCTTGCAGTCGAATCTGGCAGTTTGCCATACAGGCATGAGAGTAGGGAGGGTATAAGCACAGGACAGGGGTTGGCCCTCTTCCACACAACAACCAGCTACGCGGGCAGACGGTTCGAAGAGAAGAGCATCGAACAGAATCTACAGTAATCCGATTGTCGTGGTGGGAGTCCCCGCACTCACGACGTGTGCTTCTTTGAGAAGAGTAGAGGTGGTCAGGACAGACACGTTGTTCGAGGGAACTTTGACTTGCACGAAACTACTACTGCCGACTGAAAGGAAGAAGAAGGGATTACGGTAATGGAGGGTTACGGTACTTTTGGTGATGTTGAAGGGAGCTTGCGTAGTGAGACCCTCTGGTTGCGAGTAGGAACACAGTCCCTTCTCGAAGAGACAACCACCCTCTGTTGGACATTCGTCCTTCTCGAAAGTCATGGAAGACATTCCCGATGAAGAGTTCTCTCAAACGAATACTGTAGGGTAGGAAATGGAGGGAGAGCTAGATAGAGGTGGTTAAATAGGGTAAATACTCTTATGTTGTTGGTGAAGCATAACTGAGCCATGGAGATACAGTATACCCACTTGGTTTGGGTCTCGCGGTGGAAGAAGGGGATACGGTAGTCGGGACGATCTCTTCCACTCCTACATTCTCTTTGTCTTCATAATCATCTCCTTCAGAAACGTAAGAAGGATCGAGAAAATTGACGAGATCATCTCCCAGAAGGTCTTTGAGGGCTGAAGAAGTTAGTTATTGGAGAAGAAGAATACGGACGAAAGTTAAGAATAGAAGACTAACGGTTGTCTGGAGAAGGAGGAATAGGGGGGAATGTAGAGGGGAGAGGATGAGGGGGAGGAGAGGAGGATATAGGGAAGGTGGTAGGGTGAATGGAGGGGACAGGAGTGGTGGGGGGAGGGGAAGGTTTGGGAATGGGCTTGATAACTGGACGTAGCTCATGCACGGGATTGTGAACAACCACCGAAGAATCCTGAAATTAAGATCGTAATACGCAGACTCTCTCTAATTCCATGCCTTAAATGACGACAACTATTTATAGTAAGCATGAAACCTAACCGGAGGAGGTCTGGCAAGGGGCGCGTTGAGATCACAGAGAACTGTCTTGATGATTATCTTATCCAGAATGGCCACTCCCTCGGAATCTTGTGAAGATGACAGTAGGAATGAGATCTGAGAAGGGAATAAGCACAAGGATACGGTCTATTCGATTACCTGCACATCCTTCTTCCGGGGAATAACTATCTGTTGAGAGACCAGTTGACTCTGTCGACTCGCATCCACCCTCTCACACATATCCCCCGACAACTCCGCATTCTTCAGTCTCCAGCAGATTCGCAGATCAGCAGATGGAGACTGCCAGTGTCTAGAGGGGCACGGTAGAAGGGTTACGGTAGTGTTACGGTACATTAGTGCATTAGTGGTACGGTAGTAACAAGGTAGGGGTACGGTAGGGGTATACGGCAAGAGAGGATCAACGGGGTTGTGAGAAGCTAGCCAAATACTGAAGCGATCACATGCGCCAATATAATCATCCAGACTGGGATTTTTTGTTCGACTTTTTTGATTTTTTAGATAGGGTTGTGCTTTGCATACACTGACAATAGGGTTGTGCTTTGCATACACTGACAAGTCTCAACTATTGCAAAATTCGTTTATGAATTTCGGGAAGAATACACTTTTTTAACGGCTTAAAGGAGCCGGACCACGAGTTTCTGACCATATTGGCTCTTTACATCATTCAGTAGATTTAATCATCCTGATCGGGTATTTCGAGTTTTATGCGATTTCATTCACTCTCCGCGGAGTAGTGAAGTTGCAAAGGGCAACGCGCTTTTCACAAAATCGGATATATTAGCCGACTGAGAAGAGATACAGCTAGGGAGGGCAGCGACTTTGACGAAATTCATTATTTCGCGATTAGAGTTGTTTCAGATAATAGGTATGCTTACCCCATTTGCAAAAAGTTACATAAAAGCCAAAAATAATGTAAAACCATGGCGCAATATCGCTAAAACAAATTCGGAATGCGGGGTCATAGCGTAAAAGAGGTCGGACGCTGGGTCAGATAGATGAATCAGTTTAATGCAAGTCAGAAACTCAAACTGTCGCCAAGATTACCGCTCGTCAACTGCTTTTTCCCTGCCATATTGAAGCAATACGCCTTTCTAAGAGCGAAACTAGGCCGGCCTAACGGCCGGCTCAGTTGGGTGATTAATTCATTACGGAATTTTTCAATATTTTGATAATTTAAATTTATTTCTTCCATAAATACTTTAGGGAGCATTTACTTTCTAAAAATACAATCTCCGAAAAAAATTAATTGCGCGTAAAATGTGAAGGAAAAAATCGAAGAGTTTAGGAATGTCATAAAAT
>LS917045.1:265095-289909 GCA_900490955.1 Micoletzkya japonica | reverse complement strand
GAATACGAAAATGAAATGCAGCTGATGTCGGTACCGCTTCTTCTTCCTCCTTTTATACCCTCCCGCTCTTCGGAATGATTCCGAAGTCGCGTTTCGGAATGATTCCGTAAGTATTTGCGGAATGCCACTTCTCTCCCCACCCATTCCGCTACGGAATAGGGGCTTTGACAATTCCGCAACGGAATCTTCTCTCAGTGTATTAGTAAATGTCGGAATGATCTTTCGCTTTCCAAAGGTTTTGCATTGCGGCAGAACACTGTGTCTAGTCTATATGCCATCTCTAGGTAGAAGGTCAATTTCACTCTTTTCCTAAAAGCATGTACCATATTCTCATCTCCGTTTTCTTTTTATTCGCATTTCCCGGTGAACCGCATAAACTGCGAAGATCACGAAGATTAAACACGAAGAGAAAAGATCACGATTTCGGAGGTACAGCATTTCAAGCGTCATATATAATAGCGAAATTCGCACACAGAATCCGATCCTGTAGGCGAACCAATGAACGAAAAGTTATGAATTTCAAACAGAACGATGACAACTAGCAGAACATTTTCTGAAGACATAACAATTGATTCACAGTGCAATAAACCCATAATACACAGGAAAGTGATATAATGTGGGCTTAGAAAATAACTTCCTGAGCTTGAGAAGGTAATCGTGCGTCATTATTTATCACCTAGAAAAAGAATCGTCCCTCGATATTGAATCGGCAGAGAGTTAGATCACTGCCGACACAGTGAGAAGGTCGAATGTCTCCAGTTCAATTTCGCTAAATGCTCTTCCCTCAATGGGGTATAGTCTAGAAAATCGGAACGTATAATTCGTGATTCCGCCGCTACGGTGTTTAGCGATTTTTTAACGCTTTGAAACGATACCATTCCGAGTTAAGACAAGATATCAGGAACATTGATAGCTTTTTGAGATCAGTATTTCCAAAAGCTTCGCATAGTACACACTAGAATTTGATAAAATCAGTTTGAAAGGTGCCGGGATCGGCGCTACGAGCGGAACGATTATATCTTCCATTTTTCTCTACTATAGTCAAGCGACGATTGGCAAAGAAACGAAGGCTGAAAATGCGACTGACAGACAATTCAAGGAACATTGCCCACAACACACACTGTAGCGCTCACCGATACACACGTTTTTTTTTGCAGAAACGTATTTCCCCATTTCAGATTTCATCGTAACCCAACCCGTGTTCCATCTCGTGTCTCCTACCAATCTCCAGTTCCATGCCCATCTCTGTCCATCCCAATTCTCCCATCCTCCCTGCCTTCTTCCATTCCATCTCGGCGAGAATTAGCCCCGTCCAATATCGCCCTCCTCTCGTTCCTTCCTTGCTACTCAACTGTCTACGTAGCTTTCCATAGTTCATCTTCATTTTCGGAGAGGTCCTCAATATCCAACGATATTGCGTTCCGCCCGAAACCATTATCTCTAATTGCAAGATGCATGGAAGCTCGACCAAAGGATGAATGCCAATCTAGCTTCCGAAATCTCTCTGAATTGGTATGAGGATCACATCACGATCTATTAAATAGTTGTATTTCGTATCTTGCTAAGCCCAGCATGCAACGTGTCATCTTCAGTCCTCATTCATATTCCGTCCTTCGAACCACGTGCTACGGCAGTCACACTGACTAGTTATGCGCTGACTGAAACGGAAAGAAGCCCCCCCCCTCTCCCCTCCTCTTCCCTCACTATTCACTATTCCCACGGCCGTCTATTGATTCTGTCTTCCACGCTTCGTTGTAGTCCGTCATTTTTTTGCGCGCGCGCGTTCGTCTTGGCGTTGACAAGTTCAGTGCGGTTTTAATTGCATCACTCTTACCGTTGCGACCATTTTTTTGTCTGGAACACGGGAAATCGGTTGCAAACGATAAGCGTATGCTATGCTCAGCGCAGATTTAGAAAAGAAATAGCTAATTAGCTAATTTGGAATTTACGGAGGACGATTGTTTGCGGAATCTCGACAGCTCTTGGCCTTCAGATAGAAGTATGTGCTTTGAATTGGGCTTGCTGCTATGCTATTTAGTGGCAGCTGTGATGGCAGATCTCCACGTGGGCTCGCAGTTGTGAATTCGCGGAAAGTTGTATCGCTGTACAAGTCGCGAGATTAATTATTGTGCCACTCCTATGGTTAGTTCTTAGTTTGATACGTATTTGCCGCGCACGCTCCTTGTTAGAGACAGAGAGCTTCGGAAACCAATTCAGAGTGAAAAAGACGAGAGCGAGAGCGAGACGAGGGGGGAGTGTCAGAAGAAGAGTAGAGGACAAGAGGGTGGAGCGTTCATTTTCAAGATTTAAGCACGCGAGGACTCTAAGTAGACAACATGTCTAGTCCATCCTTTATTGCTTTTGCTCGTCTTGCGAAGGTTTTTCATGTCTAAGGCATCTCCAAACAAAAAAAAACGTGAAAAAATATTCTCATTTCGAGGGCGTTTCAGCCATAATGAGGAAACAGTCTTGTCGTTTTCATTAGCTAAGGCTAACTACGTGAATATTCGTTCAAATCTATGCACACAAGGATATCCACTTTCTTGTCCGCCATTGAAAAGTGAATTATTTAGTATATTGAGTGGTTCATATGCGATACTAACCAGGAACACTTTGCCCTTTTTTCTCTTCCTTATTAGCTGGTCTCGTTGTTTACCACAATGGCACTTCGTTTCCCTCATTCGTTTTCTTTGAACCCCGAGAAGTCTTGTTATTCATTAAAATTCAGCCAACGTTGGCGAATTCTTACAGTAGGAAAAGGCACAAATAGCTTACATAATTCTCTACTAAACGCTCTACTAAACTCTACTAAACGGAGCGCTAAGATCAACAAGTCCTGCGTACAATCCGTTGCTTATATTTCGCTAAGCTGCCTCGCTTGTTTATATAAATTTTCTCCTTGTGTGTCTCAACCATAATTATGACTAGTAGGCGGTGTATATATCTAGCTCGCAATGAGAGCAGCTTGGCCAAATACGCCGTATTTTATTGATAACCATCAGAAATGGGATAGGAAATTGGGATAGGAAATTGGACGCCTTCAAACGTCCCGAAAGACAGACTCTCAACGCGAGTCGTGGGGAATGCAATTGCCGTCGTCGCATAACAACATTTATTAGCCAGCGGAGGGGATGTATCAACATATACGCTATTATTAGTGCAGTGAAGAAGAAATTCGCTTGTGGGCTCGTAATCAATCCTTTCGTCTTGTGTTTTATGCGCTCACGTGTTATCTGGAACATTTTGTTAAATAGTCCTTCTTTACAAAGGCTCCCGGTGAATAGCTCATTCCATCACCATGCTCTCCGCTCTTCCGGTCGCCTCTCCGTATGTAGTATTTCAAAATCTAAAAAAAAACACATTTTCTTCTCGAAACCTATAATTCTGTCTGCCTCTTTACTGTGTGCAACAGTCTGTCCTCTTCGTTACTGTATAATCTAACTTTCATAGCCTAACTGATTCACTGATACTACTTTCGTAGCTGCTTCCTCCTCTTCCAATCCCTTCTCTTCCAGGATGGAGGACGAATTCTCTGCGTCGTTCGCTACAGAAGTCGACGTGGACGACGTCCGAGACTTTCTCCTCGGCGATTTCCTCGTCAAGGAGTCTCTCAATCGCAGTGTCCACCTGACCCGAGATGACGCCCGCGACTTCATCGCACGTGAGACACTCCTTCTCATGTACCGAATACTCTTCATTTTGGAATTCGAAGAAAATGAATGATTAGGTAGACTTTGGTGATGAACTATTGGTGATGAATTATAAAAAAATTGCAGATATCGTCCAAGACTGCTTCGCGTCAGGCACGAGCGTTGTGCTGCGCGACAACAAGTGAGCTGATTTTGCCGACCTATCTTAAAGGGACATGGAACTCAAAAAAGATTGCCTTTCATATGAAAGTTTATCACCTAAATAGCACAAAAACCAAAACCAGAGCCCACAAAAATGTATACTTCGCTAGATATCCGATTTTTAATTTCCTAGCCAAGGCGCAGTCTTACGGCGTTTAGCGCATAGGAACAAGGCAAATGGCATCGACGTATTCCCGGAACAAATAAATATTTCTCGCCGTAGAAATTTTTTAAAAATATTTTTCAAACGCTATTATCTTTATTATCGTCTCAGAAACATACTCTAGAAGTATGGCCGTGTTCGGTTTCACAAAATTTGTCGCTTCCATGTCCCTTTAAATAATTAGGCTATGCACCTATCTTGACACAGCATTCCTCACGGTGAAGAATGTGTCTAATAGCGAAATGACCACTATTATTGAATTTTCTCAAGAATGGGCGAACCAATTTGCACCAAATTTTCGATGCTTGTCGAGTTCATAGAGATGAACTTAAGTTTTTAAATTCATAAGCATTCGTTGATTGGTTCGCCTACAGGATCGGATCCTATGCGCGAAAACCGCCATTCGCTATTATGACGCTGGAATTGCTGTGTTGAGAACGGTCATCTGTTGCGCATCGTTCAATTATGCTAGATCCCAATATGTTCGCTTCACGGGCCTTGTTCCGTTTAGATATCTAGCGGCATGGGATCACAAAAAAACAGCACCAATATCTATTACAAGTTCCACGAAAGTTTACAAAAAGTACGCAAACGATTGCGAACTGTCTATGAAACCCTCCGGCCTCTCCGGCTCCAATTTTCTTGCAATTCTATTCATTTCTGCCATAGTAACACGTCTGGAGTCAATTGGACTGCGTAGTCAGCGGGAATAGTTTGTTATTTCAATCAAAAGTATTAAATCGTTCCGTTTTTGAGGACAACTCCCGTGGAACCTGTAATATATGCACTTCCTCATCTCGCGTTTCGCATGCACAGCGCGCGTGAATAATGTACGCCGATAAGACTAGTCAAGAGTGGAGGATACGAATTGTGTACTTTTGATGCTTATGTTTCACGCATCATTCATAACCGCGACGCTTCTGGCCACGAAAAACAACGAAACATATCGTCGAAAAGTGTACGATTCGTATAGGCTTGTGGAAAGATTTCACTGCATGTCCGAACAGCTTCCTAATTTATCCATGACTTATTCTTTGTAGATAAACGCTATTTGTAAATATGAGAGAATTAGGGACGTTAGAAGTAAAAAATAATATTCACTTTATATTTTTTTTCGTATATTACGAGATTTTCCTGCAGAGGCAACGTTATCGGCGTGCGGCTGTCCAAGTTCCTCAACCGGGGAGAGGAGGAGGAGGAGGAGGCGAACTGCGAGAACATGCAGTTGGCAGAGGGCACGAGGAGGATCGCGGAGATGCTGAGGCGGCTGGAGGACGGGGTCAGGGGTCAGGGCTCACTTGGGAACCGCCCGCATGCGAACCCAAAGAATGAATGAAGAGAGGGAGGGAAAGAAGGTTGTTTCACGGTATGCAATTAGGGGAATTCTTGGGCTTCCCCTAAGGGACCTAGGGGTAACGCCCACGGAACCATCGCCGGGTCAGGGGGCCTAAATACTAGGCTTTGAAAACCAAGCGCGATCTGATGTCAACTAATTTTCGCCCATATTTCGCGTAGAAACTTTCGCCATCTCCACGGAAAGCGCGCGCAAATTTTGAAGCAAGCGTTTAGCTCTTTGCATAATGAATAGAGAACGCAAATGGAGCAGAAAAGTCATCGATACCTTCACCTTTCTTATTTGCAGCTGTGGTCCCGGATCCCTCCTTCGACCACCCGTGTCCTCTACATCTACATCCTCTCGGTCGCGTCGTCTTCCGGCCGTCGGGGCTTCGGATCCCTTCTGGTCCACCACGGACTGGACATCATCCGGGAGCAGGGCGCCTCAGGCATCGTATCGGAGGCCACCTCATTCATGTCCCAAGCGGTACGAAATTGGAAAACAGGAAAACTTTCCGCGTTTCCTTGAAACATTTAACCGCGTTTTCGTCGCGTAAAAATCGTCCGTTTTCGGCTCTATTCCAGGAAATAATGAACGAGCTTGTGGCCGTTTGAGCGATGTTTGGCTCTCGCCGCGAAATTGTAGGAATGTGGTAGGACTCACACGGCGCGCAGGCTACGTGCGAGCGATGGCTATTTATACGAGTTCCTGTTGGTCTACTCAGGATTCTTCTTCTTCGTCGTCTGTCTCTGAATTCTTTCCCTGACCTTACATACTCTTTCTCGAGCAGTATGCTTCAGCGGTCTTGAGCAGAAATTCGCGGAAGAAACCTTACGCTTATTGTTCTAGCCCACTGAGTAAATAATTTGAGAATAAGGAACACTTGCTCTCATTGTCAGATGGGCTCTCGAAAATGCTTTTCAAAGCTTTTAAAAATGCAGAACGAAAAATGAAAAAAAATCATAGCGCTAATGGGTTCGACTTTTGAGCGGAACTTCTTATTAGCCAGAATTTTCGACGAGCGAGCGAAGCGGTAAGAAGAGAGTTCAGGGAAAGTGGGAATGCGATCAAGAGCCTTGATTCAAGACCTCTATCGTGACTAATAATATCTTGCAGTTGTTCGCCAAGCAGGGGTTTCGGGTGCTGTACGAGCTGCGCCACGAGGACGTCGTCGACGAGGACGGCAGGCGCATTTTCAACTGCGACGACGGCACGGAGGCCGCCCAGCTGGTGTACAAGGAGCTGTGAGGGGAAAGAGGCTGACGGATGAATACTACAGCTCCTTTTGATGCTTATGCACAACCGTAACGCGTCTCGGCATGAAAAGCAGTGAAACGTGTCGACCAAAGTGACTCTAATGAATCGTCTGCCTGGAGGCGAGTGGAAAATAACAGAACAGATGAAACAGTTCCGTTAGTAAATGCACTTGTACGCGCCTTCTCTATAAAGCTTCACACTCCCGTTGTTGTAAATAGGACTTTTGATAACGTTTCCTCAACCAATGAATATTTGTGATAGCAGCTCACCGCTAGATATTTAGCCCTGGACCTGTTTCTCCACGTAGTGATTTCGGAAGCTAATCTGCTCGTTCTTGAATTTGCATAATGTTTTAAGGCTTGGCAGTTAGACTGGCTTGTGTTCTTCTAGCAAGCTTATTTTTACTGATGCTCAGTATTTCCTAATACTGTAGGTAGGTTTTCTTAGATATATTATATTTTATAGTGCTTACGCTTCATCCTAAAAGGTGGAAGCACATCCCTTTCTATGATCTGAACAGAAAATTATTTATTGATAAAATTAAATTGTTAGAAATTATAGAAAAGAAATAATAGCATCGGGTATCCTCGTGATACGCACAATGGACTACATTGACCGCCCGTTGATCTGTGTTATTGACGCCGGTCTGATAAAGACGTTTTTTTGGTATATTTTGTAATTATTACATTCAAATTAAGATAGATAGAATATCAGATTTTATGCAAATGATAAGAATGTAGACGAAATCTATAGAATTAAGTGGAAACAACCAAAACTATTTTGCTGTCACAACGTTTTTCCGTGTTTTCGTTAACCTCAGAAGAAAACCAATCGCTAACCAATTTTACGAGTTTCCTATCATTGGATTCTTGCTTGCTACAGCTCCAACGACTTCATAAAGCACAAGGCGAGAAACAGATTCGTCGGTCTTGTGGTGTAGTGGTTGTGATAACATATGCTTACTTTACCGCTTTTCTGCTGCTCAAGTGTCAAACTCTCTTCAAGACTACTACTTTACTCTTTATCTTCAATCTCTACAGATTCTTATGCAGTTTGCTTCCGTCTGAACTTCTTCTTCTTCTTCATTTCTGCCACTGTGGTTCCGGGTAGGTCCTCGGTCCAAATGGGGAACGGGCCTCTGCAAAGTTTATTAAAGGTAAACTACAGTGCCACATAGATATCTCATCAGTATATCTCCGGTCATTCCCGGGGATACCCAGAAGACAGGAGACACCCAGGGGAGCTTATATATTTGAAATAACAGGGCATTGATTGAACCGACACCGTAGATACCCAGGAGAATCGAGGAGATACCTAGTAGACAAAAAAGGAAACATCCAGGAGGATTTACGCGCCATTTTAATTTTTAAAAAGCTAATTGTTTTTTACCTCTTTACCTTATACCAGTTCTAAGCATATCACCAATGGCGGAGTCGTCCATTCACCTAGCGTTCATTCTTTCATTCACATACCGCAAGTTCGTTATAGTTGAGAAAAACTGCCTTCGCGCTCTAAACGGTATTCACATCAGTGCGGCCGAATGAAGTCCTCATCAAGCTGAACGGATCCCCACGTACCGAATGTCTACAGGATACAGGGCCCTGAGGAATGGAATGATGAATGAGTTGCGCCAGGTGGGTGACATTACAAATACAACAGGACAATGAGCGAAAGTTGGAGTAATTTCTTTCAATAAGGAAAATATAAGAGCTAGACTCCATTAGGCCGAGCACCATGCCGTGAGAGTCGTTCCGAGATTCGTTGCATACACGATATGCAATGTACCCTGATATGTTATGAAGTGGTCCGGCTCGCGTCATTTTCGGATACGGTATGGGAAGGGTAGGGTATCAATCAGGAACACTCGAAATGAGGTCTTATGGGGATCAGGATGGGGATGACTAGCCGAGTGGAGGGGAGAGGGATAGACGAATATATAGATGAGGAATGATCAGATCGACACCCTTATATACTGACTTGCATTGTTTTTTTTTAAAATACTGCCATTACGGTCCCATACGTCCACAACTGCTCAACTAATTAATGCGACAAAATAATGCAACAAACAGTAATAATGCGTATTTCTTTTTTTTCAATATTTAATACTAGTGTAAGTGATATTAGGTCAATGTTTCAAAGCATTCTGTATGCGGCTCCATAGTTCATGTTTGTGACCCACGGAGACGGTTCAACTCAAAGCGACTACCGTAGTCCGAGAACAACCCGCGCTTGAACGAGCAAACTGTCACAAGCTGTGCGTTGGCTTAGCGCCTTTGCATTTTCATTAAACTTCATCTCATTTATGCAAATTTCCTAAGATTAACGTACAAATACCGATGACGGGAGCGGCGTGGTGTGCTTTGGCATAAAGCAGAAAGCTTCGCACCATCTCGCCCCCCCGTGGAGTGTTGGCGTGCACTCTTCTCTCTTATGCTCCACTCCTTTTAAGCTCCACCAAGCCACCTCCCCCCCCCTCGCCGCTCACTCTAAACTATTGTGTCCAGCTTCTATCGCAATTGCAAGCGGGTGCGAGAACCGCAAGGTGCCTCTCTAGGGTTGTCGTTTTGACGCTTTTCGCCTGTTTTATTTTGCTATCCATGCTCTGTGGGAATGTCCCGGTATTTATAAAAGCGTGAAACATCATAGGGGAAAAGCAGCGCTGTCGGCTGAAAGCTAGGGAATTAGCTTATTCGGCTGGTAGAGGGCACGGCTTATCTGCGCTGGTCACTAATCAATTCAAAGGCGCACTGGTTCAGCCCCTTTTTAGCTCCAAATCACTCTGCTGCTCTTTTTACACAACTAGATTTTACCATAAACCTTGGATGTCCTCTGGGCCCGTTTATCCTGCCTTCCCATTGGTCAATCGCATCTTTGATGTGATTCAGTGCTTATCAGCCGATACCAGTGTACCTACACGCAGCACCCTCCTCCTCCTTTTCCCTACTTATCTCGCTTTTTACCTTCTTTCACCTAATCGAGTTCAAGGTCAGCCATCATCTCTACTGTCTTGTCAGACTGTCGGAGGGAAGAGAACTAATCCACCCTCTTATCTCGCCGTTCATCTATCTAATGACCAGGCGTGAATTATCCGTCAACTATTGACGAAAAAGTTCCGTCTGTAAACTCATTCCTACTTCGTCTGGACTCTATTCTTACCGCTTCGCTCTTTCCTCAAAAGTAGGAATGAGAACTTTTTCTCAACCATACTTATGGTTAGAGATAACACGCGCAGTTGCCGGAAAGCTAATTGATGTAAATAATTGTTCTCACACTTTCTCGAGCAGAGTTCATTCACGTTGCACGCAGAAGCTACGCGCGGTCGCTTCGTCTTTTTCATCTTCGTAGGTTCTTTTTCCTTTTAGCTTTCCAAAGCCCCTAATAATAGAGCATTCTATGCGTGTCTTTTCATGGATATGCCCTGCACAGCATAACCAGGCACAGGCTCATTGTGAATTGATCAGGAAACAACCACAAAACCTGAGTGATCCGCCTAACAATCGAAACCTCTGTATCTAGGCGACTTAGTACTATACTGATGATCATAATGTCACGATGTACTGGTCTGGCCTGTGTACCCCTGCCAGCAGGCTGGTAGCAGCTTCTCATTCTTCTTCTTCCTTCTCTCACTCTCCTCTTCTCCAGAGAATGGTAGCCTTGCCTACCATTCACATGTGATGGATCGTGTCGCGCCTTTAGCATAGGCTTACTCTGTAGCCCTAGAAAGAACGCAAACTATACTTCATACGATGCGCTATAGCATCACATTTTCTTTAGCTATTGCGTTGCACGGTATTCTGCCCCAATGCAAAGCCTTTGGAAAGCGAAGAATCATTCTATTGTATTTTTTGGTGTTTCTGTGTGCCGCGCACCACGAATACATTGTAATGAAGGAGAGGAGAAGGGCATGGTGAGAGACACTAAAGCGAACTTCTATTACCCACACAGAGTTTCCTAGGACTCTGAAGAGATGCCATCTTTGTGATTGTGGCTTTCCAAAGGTCTATAACATTGTGGTTGCTTCAACTTTTCAATATTGATCCTCAAGCTTCCCCTACCAATTATCTACCGAGAAAATGACCTAGCGGTCAGCTTTCCTCTAGGCGTGGACCCCCGTCTACCTTTGTCTCTAGCCTCTACCCCCTGTCCCTCCCACCCTCCCATTCTCTCTCATTCCCTTTCTCTCTACCTCCTAGCACCCTCTCCCTGACCGACTGCCCTCTCACACTCTCTCACATACACACTCAAACCGTTGTCCCTTACCTATTCACTAGAGCATACGATTCGCGTCTTTTTGATGAATAAGTTTCACCCGAATCCATATAACCGAAGAGTCTACCCCTTTATATACAGCCTGAAACACAACCACGTCTAGAACGCAAATCGTATGCTCTACTATTCACCCCTCTTGTTCAGCATGCTTCATCTAATATAAACGCATCGAAATCTTCATAAATGGCGCTGAATTCGCGCTTCTCCTTGAAAAGCGTCCTGTTCTTTCTGTCCAAGTATCCTGATGTTGTTGTACGGCTCTCGTTGAGTCACCGCCTTATGTTATATTTTGCAGTACGTACGCACCTCTACCGATTGTTCAATACTATAAGCCGGTTAGGCTAGTCCGTTGTATAACAGTTCTTTCGTGCTATGTTTTGCCGTTCCCCTTTGGCCCTATTAAACAAATGGGGTGCTGGCTTTAGTACAACCATGAAACAAGGACATGAAAAGAATTCGAATGCTAACTCTAGGAGAGATCTATGGTTGAGGAAAATGTTCCGTCAGTCGTCTCATTCCTACTTCCTACGAGAGAGCGAAGAGAGTGCAGACAAAGTAGGAATGAGTTTACTGACGGAACTGTTTCGTCAATAATACCACACATCGCGTCTTCCCCAAGACGGTATCTTTCGAAATCCTGCCTGCTTAGCATTTAGAAAATTATATTTACAGCTAGGAATTAAGACAGCCACTCCGATCGAGTTAACGCCCATGTAGAACCGTCCATGTCCTGTACGCCCTCTACCTTCTTTTGCCATTCCCATCCTGTCCTTGCGAACCGCCCCGCTCTCTGCCTCTATTGCACCCCTCTAGTTCGCGGCACGCCTGACCACCCTCTCCCTCCACCCTCGCTCTTACCTCTCAACTAGAGTTTGAAAAGCAAGCCTTTTAATCGCATTATGAGACCGAGAGAGTGGTCAAGAGCATGAAAGAATGAGGAGTCAGACGATAAAGACGCAAATCGCGCTTGGTTTTCAAACCCTACTCTCAACCTCCCCCTCTCCCCTTTACCTCTCAAGCCTCTCTACTCTCTACTCTTACATTACCTCTCCCTCTCCCCCCGCTTGGCTTGCGTGTCTCCTTACGAAATCTCTCGTCTTTCACCACCCTCTCTCCCAGTCTCCCTCTTCGTTCCATCCCGAGTGTTCAGTTTCTAGAGGACCGCGTTTAGAATCGTCCGTAGTCCGCGGCCTAAACAGAGTACACATATATATGTACATTGCCTCCGATCCATCTTTATTGTTAGTAATCATGCATATAGAGATCTCTAAATGAATGAATGAATGAATCTTGTACTTTCATGACCCAATAATGACCCAATTATGGTTCGTTTGCCGAACACTATTCTTGATCTCATTTCGAAAATTCCCATGTCTTGGCACTTCCCGCCCATCATTAATTTCTTTGTGAACGTAGAAAAGCACGTACTTACAGTGTTTCGCTACGCTGCGTTCTTAATTGCTTGATAGCATTTATTCTGATGATTTGAAGCTCTAAAGAGAGAAATAAGGAAGCAAACGTGTTCTATTCAGTATGGCATCGTCGTCGTCGTGACAGAAGGCCAGAGTGATATCCCATACTGCTCCATACTGAAGACAGACGAGGATGGAGTCGTCGTCAACGTCGATGTCCTCCAGTAGAGGACCGGCCGATGCCACGGTCCAGGTCGCCGTGAGGTGCGAATTTTGTCATATCGTTATTTATCCCCCCAAGGGACGCTAAATTAGTTGGATTCACAATCTCTGCCTTATCCTGTGTTAGTACAGAAATATGTATTGTAGCCTAGACAGAAGTGTGATATCGTAGAACCATTATTCTTGGGGTTTCTGCTAGGCTCTGGACATCTCATAAGTCAATAGGAGTCTAATGAGCTTTTGTGCAATGCAAGTCCTAGGTGTGGGTATATCCCTTCCCCCCTCCGAAAAGTGGTGCATGTTTGCGTGTTTCGCGCGCGGCTTAGCTCGAATTCACTGCCCCTCCCTCCCTCATCTTCCTTCTTTACCCTCAGGAAGAGAAAGGGGGAGAGGGGGGGGGGGGGCTAGGCCCCCTATAAGTACAATGGCCAACAACGGTGGCGCGCTAAGTGCTTCCACCTTTTTAGAAGACCCCAAAATACCCAAAAATAAAATATATATCCACAAGTTATTGCATACAAAACATATTAAAGGTTAACATCCTCTCTTGAGCGTTTGCCAACGAAATATAGTAGAATACACCGGTCCGTCAGCTTCTTTTATTCCAAAATGCGTCTAATTCTCTCACTTTTACACACACTCTCTCCTGATATTCGGAATGATAAACTGACGGATCTTTTTATTCCACTATACCTGTGCTTACGATGCTGTTTTCGGTTGTTTTCGAGAAAGGTGCGTAAACCCGGCTAATATTGCAAATAAGCAAAGGCCCTGATAAATTACGGTTAGTTCCGGATGGCCGGCTGTTTGTTCTGGTGTCTTATCTCTTGATCATATCAAGATAATGATATCTATCGCTCCCTCCATATCTCGCTCTGAAGAGAAACAGGTGAGAGGGGACAAGAAAGGGGAAAGGGAGATCGGTCAATAGCGCACGCATGGTCTCTCTGTCTGTCTGTCTGTCTGTCTGTCTGTCTGTCTCTCCCTCTCTCCCTTTATGCCACAGAAGATTAGCTATTTGCGGAGGTCTGAGAGACAATGGGATAGTGAGAGGGACCAGAGAAGGAGAGAGACCCAGGGTTGGAGGATAGGAACTCCCTTTGAGAGGCGTGTAGAGTGGTTGAGAGTATTCGGGGAGGGGGATACTTGTACTAACGAATGCGTGAACAAACTAGTGAGGGGATGGAAAGGTCTAAATACCAGAAATGAAGTAAATGAAAACAGAGGGAAAAGAATTACAGTGATTTGCTAGTAAGAAGTAAATTGGAACGGGAAAAAATGCTTATATTTATTAAAATATTTATCTGAAAAATGGTGTATTGCAGAATTCGCCCTCAGGGCGCGAGGGAGAAGCTCGAGGGCAGCAAAGTGTGCACGTCCGTCTCGCCTGACGATCCGCAGGTCAGAATATTTTTCTCATTTTTTGGCGGGAAATTTCATTTTTTAAAATCACAGCAATTATTGATGTGCGCAGTTGAAATTTAGAAGGATGCTTCAAAACAGCTTCAAGACAGCTGAAAATTGCTCGTAGTGGAGTGTTGGCTCGGTATGTATTACAGGCCGCAACCTCGACCTATTCTTGCATAATTGCGCCGGATATAGATATAGAGATAGGGCCTGGGGCCGTAAATATTCGGGCTAGCTATAAAGAGAGCTAGACCGTTTCATCCTGGAATAGATATCTCATGGAAAGTAGGAATGAGGATTTACTGACGGATAACTTGTTGGATAATAATAACGATAATTATATCTGGAATATCGTACAAGTCTAGAGTGACCTTGTGACACATAATTCATCCGAGATTGTCGCTTCATCTTCCTTTCTCTTTCTCATACCATCTGGCAGCCGGCAAAGGTCGCGCGAGAGATCGGATAATAGGGGAAGAGAGAGAAGCGAAATGAAGAGAAGAAGAGAAAGAGAGACGGTGAGAGATTGTGGGAAAGGAGGAGAAGCAGAGAAAGAGAGAACAAGAGGCTATGGAGAATGAAGAGGATTAGAGAAAGAGAGATGGCTAGATAGCGTATGAACAAGAGAGGGCCCAGAAAGGGGGGACAATAGTGAGTATAGAAGTGGAAGAGAAGAGAAAGAGTAGAGAGCTGGGATGACTAAGGAATGAGTAAGGAAAGGAGGGGAAGAAGAGGAAGAGTATAGGCGGCGAGGGAAGAAGTGGAAAGGGAAGTGAGGCGAACTTTTTATGAAATATGGTTGACAAAAACGGAACTTTTTCGCTAATGATACTTGAAAAGACCCGATTAATGATACGCATTAAAGATGCTAAATCGGAAAAGAAGCTACACTTTCATACTGTAGCGTAGGTTCGATCAGATAACTGCAGCAATACGACTTATCTCTAAAGACTGCGCTCGTCTACTCGTCAGCTTTGTCTTGCTACAATGCAAAATGCACATGCAATTGGACTAGATGCAGGAGATAGCGGGGGGACTATGGCGCATAGTTAAGAAGCCCTCAGTGGAAGCTGCCTTCGAGGGATGTCGCACAGATTTCATGTGTTTTTTGAAATTCGTTGTTAAAGGAAATGTCGCACGAAAAAAAATCGTTATTGAGTTATTCATTGTAAACATATGGGCTAGACAACAAGATGAGCAAAAATCCCCACTCGAAACGATCCTCGAGGCCTCAGTACTTCAAGTACCTAGGCCTCAGTACTAGGAGGAAGACGAAAACCTCTCAATGTTCAGGTTACCATTGGCAGCGACCGCTCGTTCACCTTCGACCATGTTTTTGACACGCCGACGCCCCAACGCGATGTGAGATCTGCTTGTCCTTTTTGCCATGATGAAACAGTGGCCTAGTTATGTCTTTTGTCAATAGTACCATCAACATTATAATATTATTGATTATAATAGTATAATAATAATAATAATAATAATAATAATAATAATAATAATAATAATAATAATAATATATTGGTGCTTACTTTGAGCTTTTCCCTCATCCACTAACTCTCAGGTCTACGAGAAATGCATCGAGCGGCTGGTCGAGGGCACCTTTGACGGCTATAATGCTACCGTCCTTGCCTACGGACAGGTTGGGAGGGATATTTTTCGGGACTGTTACTATACTTATTTGATGTTTCCACGCTTCTCCATGATAACTAGCTAAAATATGAAGATCGATTTGCCTTCGAGATAATCCATAAAATATTTAGACCGGTTCTGGCAAGACGCACACGATGGGCACGGCCTTTGATACGGGAACGATCGATGAGGAGGACCTCGGGGTCATACCCAGGGCGATCAATCACGTCTTTAGGTAAGACATAGCAACTATCCTCCCGGTTGTGGTAGGATTACGCGTTTCATATCTAATTTTCATGACTGTGAAGAGGACCTCTCTTCAAGAGGTCGTTGAGAGCTTTTCCGAATGTGTATGAATTCTTTTAGACGCTCCGCCGAGCTCAAAGCTGCAGCGGAGGAGGCCGGCCGGATTCCCCCGTCCTTCGAGGTGTCCGTCCAGTTTATCGAGGTATCGAAGTTCTATTATTCCACCTTTTTTGCTTTCACTTACCAATAATATCACTAGAGGAATATGATTAAAATTCTCACTTTCAGTTGTACAACGAAGAGGTGATCGACTTGCTGGATGAGGAGGGCACGAATGCGGGAAATATCCGGATTCACGAGGACGTCAGGGGCGAGATTTACATGCAGGGAGTGGCCAGCCGGACCGTCACCGATACGACCAATGTGAGGGGCGGCTCCATTGCTATATCTTTCCATAGTTTGATTTTTTTCCATGCTTTTATCCCTAATCGACGCCTTTTCGTAGTGGGCAATTTGGTGAAGCATAATCGAGGGGGGCTGGGCTTCGAAATATGGATTTGCAGACGCTCGAGATTCTGAAGGGCGGAGCGCTGAGGAGGACGGTCGCATCGACGAACATGAACGAACAGTCGTCGAGGTACTACATTTAGTTGCAATACTTTGTTCCGACTACTTAGGGAATCTCAGAATGTTCCACGTTGCCATCGCTGTTTCTCGTGAGAATACGAAATTGCAGTATTGGCCGTAATTTGTTTGCTTTGCAGATCGCACGCCATCTTCTCCATGCACATCTCGCAGAAGCGTGTAGCGCCGGATGCCGCGGAAACGGTACGGTATTGACACCGTCTTACTCTGCGAAATGTCCCCACGAGAGAGCGAAGCGGGCGTGAAGAGAGTGCAGACAAAGTAGGAATGAGATTACTGACGGACATTTAAAAAAAATATTTTCGCGTTCAGGCCGAGACGGAGATGGAGATGCTCACGGCCAAGTTTCACTTTGTCGATCTGGCGGGCAGCGAGCGACTGAAGAGGACGGGCGCCACGGGCGACAGGGCCAAGGAGGGCATATCCATCAACTGCGGACTGGTCAGCGTCTCGCTTCAGCTTGGCTTACTAGACACTGTCACTCAAGTAACAGTGAATCGTCGATTAAGATTCCGATTTGATTGGCTTTGATTTGAATACTTTTGCTTATAGGTCTGCTGGGCCATCCTTGCTTACAATTAAGTGATTTCAGAAAACTAGCAAGTACCATCTGATTTCTCGCTCCCTTTACCGGTCCCGTTCAGCTTGCCCTTGGCAACGTCATCTCCGCCCTGGGGGGCGCCAGTGGCAAGGTGTCCCACGTACCCTACCGCGATTCCAAGCTGACCCGACTCTTACAGGACTCGCTCGGCGGCAACAGGTAAGCTACAGCAAATAAACGACATATTGGTGAACTTGTGTTGTCGTTTTCATCTTTTACAGCAGAAAAATTCCCGGGCTGTGTTGGAATCTATCCTCGAAGAATGGCTTCAGATTAGGAAAAGAAAGTGGTGTCTTGCAGCCGCACTCTGATGATTGCCTGTGTCTCCCCGTCGGACTCGGATTTCGTGGAGACGCTGAATACGCTCAAATACGCGAATCGCGCCAAGAACATCAAGAACAAGGTATGCAGACAAATGCCGGTTGCTGTTAGCTCTTGCGTTTTGGAACGCTATGAACCCTCTTTTTCCGATTTTCGATCGATGACCCTGGGCCAGTTTTTGAGATGCTTGGGTGACGGAGGCAGATTGATTTATTACAGGTGGTGGCCAACCAGGATAAGTCGTCCAAGCTCATCTCCGAACTCCGGCTGAAGATCACAATGCTCGAGAATGAGCTGCTCGAGTTCAGGTGGGCCGGTCGATTTGTCGATCAGGGCAGTACTCGCCTGAATCAAAATAACTTCTATGGTAGCTGGTAGATCGTTCTAGCATGCGAGGGAAGAAATTGCCAAAAATAGAAAAAAGTAAAGAATATTTCAATGATCTTTGCTCAGGCAAGGCCGGCGGACGGTGGGCGTGGATGGGGAGGACGCGCTGAACGACCAGTACCACGAGAACGTCATGCTAACGGTAGACCGATTGAGATTCAGAATGAGAGATCAGTACTATCTACGATGTACGATGTCGATATCTATGGGTTACGTATCTATGGTTGAATGCGGCGCGAACGATTGAGTACCGGATGGACGGAGCGTATATTGCAGGCGGAGGTAAACCAGCTGCGCTTTCGGCTGAAGGCCCTGCAGGAGACGAACGAGATTCTCCGGTCAGCCAGCTAGCTCTTCGAAATCATTATTTAGAAATAAGAAGTGCAAAAATGATTTGGTTATGTTAGTCAAGTATCAAGCGCAATTTATTTTTTCCCCAAATTACGGCAGATCGTGCCTGATGGAACGGGCATGAGCAGTATTACATAGCCTGTAGGCATGCGTAAAAGGTTCAGCAGGAGACGCTTATTGCAGGGCGCGCAACGTCGACTTGATGACTGCTGCAGTGTCGGCAAAGGTGAACCAAGCTATATTTTATATTTGAAAGGGACTATGAAAAAAAAATTATTGACATTAATCAGTCAGGTTATAGATTTTGATGCGTAGAAAAAGATTTCTTCTTAGACCAAAGCTCAAAAGACAACGAGAAAAGAAAAACAAGGTATGGTTTTGCAATTGAAGGTGGCGGCAGCGGATGGAACCGTCGTGAGGACTACGACCGGGGAAGACGCGGAGAATGCGAATGCCGACGGTCAGTGCTGGCAATAAATAGAGAGTTTGAGACGCTTATTGCCAAGCCTTTTAACGCGACCGAGAGAGCGACGAGGAGCATGGATGAATGAGCGAGTCCGGCGATGAATACGCTCATCGCACTTGCTTTTCAAACCTATCTAGTGCTCGTTACGCTTTCTGTTTCCTGCTCAGTTCACGCGATCTCTGTACAGGCGAGGCGGCAGGCGGCGGAGGCGCGGACGTGGTCGCGTCGACGCTCCGCCACTACGCGGAGGAGGTGGAGCGGATGCGGTCGTCGCTGGTCGAGAGCCAGGCCACCGCCGAGGCCCTGAGAAAGGAGCTGGCCCGGTGGAAGAAGGTAGACTCGGGGGATTGATTTGCCATTTTCTTTTTATCTCTTTATCTATAAAACAGACGTACGTTTAGCTCCGGAAGAGGTGAGTTGTTGGGATATTCAGCTATTCAGTCTGCACATCTCTAGACTATTCTCTAGAGATGTACAGGCTGTGCAGAGGTGCTCTACCGCGGCGCATCGCGTCGCCAAAAGTAATGAAAAATATTGGCCAAAATGAAAGGTCTGCGCAGTTCTACTATTGTCTTGTAGGGCGGTCGGGGCGATCCCTCCTCGGCCGGTGGCGGGGTCTTCAAGATGAACGACGCCCTGTTGGAGGAGGCGAAAGCGGACGTGGAGAGGATGAAGCGGAGCATGAGCGAGAAGAACGCTGTCGATGGTACGCCAGTTTATCGGTATTAGAGTTGTGCGTGAGAGTTCTTTTGATGCGCATGTTTGAAACAACTTGTGCAAAAGACCTCGCATATACATCTCTCATCGTTGCGCTGACCCCCGTTGTCGATAGCCGATCGAGAAATGAATTCGTTTAAGGATAACGGTGGTCAACATGTTAGTAAGACGGTGCGAGGCTTGTTACAAGCTGTGGTTGAGCTAAGAGATAGAAAAGACCGAGGTTGCAGCCACCTCGGACTACGCATCGGATCGCCCCTCCGAGGTGGCCGAGGAGGACGGGACGAGCAACTCGGATGGAGAACTGGACGAGGACGAGCTGGATGATGGGGAGGATGAGGTGGGCGGGGATAGACAAAGAGATCAGACAAAGAAGATTAGGCGAACAACTCGAAACGCATTCTGTTTGATGAGATCTATCAGAAAGCTTTGGATCAAGGCATCAGCAAACCGAAAATTGGACAGTACCATTCTGGAACCAGTTATTATTTGGTTATCATATTGTTGTTTTGGTTAATATTTCTTACCGTTAGATGTGTGCTTTGCAGGAGAAGGAGAACGACGGGGAGCGAGAATGTCGCATCATCCAGGACAACCTGGTCGACCTGCAGAACGAGATCACCATCAAGGAACGGTAAGAGACAGATTTAGTGTGATTGATAAGTTTGCCAATACGATCCGAAGACATATATTTCTCATTTCTCATATATTCATATATTTCTCATATATTCATATATTTCTCATGTATTCATCTATTTCTCATGTACTTCATTGTACAAAGAGGGAGAATTAAAATGATGTGCAGGTTAATCGATGAACTGGAGCGGTCAGAGCGGAGGCTGGCCGAGGTCCGTTTGACCTACGAGAAGAAGCTCACTGAGCTGTCGCTGCGCATCAAGGTTAGCTCGTAATGGCAAGCTGCCAAAACGTTTGATTCGGCAGTGGCCGACCGATGATTTATCACATTTATGTTTTTTTATCACATTTATTTTCGTTTGACAATGTGGGCAGCAGGCAAGTGTAATCTGAAGCAGTATCGTAACATTAATGGTGGCATCGTAATGTGGAATAAATTGATTATCGTACTTTTCAAGGCGACGGAGGCCGAGCGGGATAAGATTGTAGCGGATTTGATGGCCAAGGAGAAGAGCGATGGCAGGAAGGGCGAGAGTGAACAGGCCAAGGTATGAAAGAGGATCAATGTAAAGTAGAAATCTCTCTTATGAGAACGCTCCACGAATAACGTAGTATAGTGGCGATTGGATATTCAGTGGTGGGATAGACCGAATCTATGTGTTGTGATTGCAGCGCGTGCGCGAGGACTACGAGGCGAAGCTGAGCGATATGAAGAGGGAGTTCAAGAAGCTGCAGAGCATGGAGAAGGAGCACAAGCGGATGCAGGTATTGACTAGCACTCCTCCCGAGCGAATACTTCTCGCGTTCATTGAGGAATATTTTCTATGGTAGTCCGATCTTACAGTATAGGCTGATATCAGCTTTAATTTAGTTTTTGGAAGTATATTATTGACGAAAACGTTCTGTCAGTAAACGCCATTACTATTTTCCTCAAATATAGTACGTCTTTGCAGGCTCGTCAAGTGGCTGAGCAGCAACAGCTCAAGCGGTTCCAGGCCGAACTGACGGAGATGAAGAAAGTGAAGGTACGCGATAATGATTAGATTCGACATAATTGCAAAAAATTAATGTTCTTTTTGAGTTCATCGTATAGTCATGTAAAACAAATAAGTAAAAGTAGGGAAAGGTAAAACGGACATTGCTTGAGGTTGATCTGATGAAGAAGATGAAGGAGGAGACGCGCAAGGCCCAGGCACAGAAGGCGGCAGATGCGAAGAGGATGGCCACCATGGATAAGGAGGCCAGGTGGATAGTAGGAGATAAATCGAGTGATAGATAGAGCATTCCATTCGGGTCTTTTTGATGTATATGTTTGATACATCATTCATAACCTCGACGCGTCTCGTCACCAAAAGTAGCGAAAATATTGGTCAAAAAGACCCGAACGGGATGTTCTAGTGATAGATGAAGGGATAATAACAGACAGAGCATGAGTTTACTGACCTATGAGTGTATATTATTGCAGGAAGCGTGACAACCGCATCAAACAACTGGAGATCAAAGACAAGCAGCGGGAGGTCTTCGTGAAGCGGACGACGGAGGAAATGAACCGGCTCAGGAGGCAGCAGAGAAACGTCGTGGTACGACGGGGTCTTTGAGGCTTAGTTTTAGGCTATTTCGTCATAGTTGGCTACTTCATTGCTTTGATATGGATCGATCTATCGCTTTGTCAGGTTAGATTTTTCTCAAATATCTAAGTCCTTGCAGTCGTCCCCGCGTAACGCAGCGCCCGTTGGATCGGCGGCGAATCGCATCGGAATGAGGTAAGAAGGGATCATTGAGTAAGAACTGAAAAATCTTGTGAGGGTCATGAACATATACACTGAGCGAAAATTCACCACAAATATCACCACGAAATACAATTCGGGAATAAATTCCCCAGCCAGCTAGGGAATAAGTCCCCCAAAACGCCGAAAAAATTTCCCCAACCGGCTGGTGAATTATTCCCGAAGTGCAAATCGTGGGGAAATATTCCACACAAATTTCTCTGAGTGTAGCTTTTCGCGTGAAGTGGAAACGTACGGTTGAGAAAAGAAAAGGTTCCGTCAGTCGTAGCATTCCTACTTCCGATGAGAGAGTGTAGCACCTGTATTAAGGGAGTCCAGGCAGCAAAGTATGGGTTTACTGACGGAACATTTTCGGCCAATAATAAGTTTTGCGCTGTGCAGGGTGACCTCGAAGACGGCGGTGGGTCGCGGGGGCAAGGAGGCGAAAGCCGAGGCCGCGGCAGCGGCATTCTCGCTCAAGCACGCGCGCATCAAGTGGACCCTGATCGAGAAGAAGGTATGCCAGTCGACGAAGTGGTACTACTTGTATTCTTCAACGTTGTTTGATACAATTATTATTAACAGGAGGTATTTCCCTCAAAATTGTGTGCATATTGGGTCTCAGTGGACTGATTGGGCTCAAAATGGACGGGTCGCGATTGTGGCAGATCTGTACACTATCAATAAGCATGCCAACTGGTATAGTGGATTAAAAATATCCGTGGAAAATCATTCCGAATATATATATATATATATATAAGGCGAGAGAGTATGCAAACGTGAGAGAATTACACTCATTTGGGAACGAAAGAAACTGACGGAGGATCGGTTTATTCCACTATATTTGCAGCTCTCGCGTCTGGTGGTACAGAGACAAACCGTACTCAAGCTGGAAGAGGAACTGGAGAGGAACATGGACGAGCGGAGGAGACTCATCGACCAGATTCACCTATTCGTGAGTCATTTATTCCTTATTGTTGAAAAACAGAATAAAAGCATCGCCACTTCTATTATAATGTTGCGAAACCGCATGCCTGGGCATAGAATTGGAGTTATTAACGAAAGTTCCAGCAATAAACGCATTACTATATTTCTCACATTTTTTCACTAGATGCTTGGATGCTCTAAAATCTGAGAACACTCATTGTTGTATCGGCTGCTCAGTAGAGTTGAGCGGTAGAAGGGCGCTCATAGAATTCTCTTCCTGGAGAGCACTTTGCACTTTGGCTGTCTGGGAATCTTTCCGGGTACTGAGGATGTCATGGGAGGTAGGATAAGGGGATGAGGCAGAGCAGTAAACAGAGCGTAGTGAGAACACATTAATCGTGGCAAGGTACCTATGCCAGCTGGATAATGAATGGGTACGCTAGATTTTTGTTGGGCTTTGTGGAGGGGGGTCGCTGTAAAGAGTTTCGGAAAAGCTTCGAGAAATCCTTGTTCATAACCGCGAGCACTCGAATTTTAGGCCCGCATACCTATTTGAGTAACAAAGTATTATGTTTTCAAATAAAGTAAAGCTAGATATGCATACCAATCCGTAGGCCAGATAATATCGGATACTTGTGTACTCGTTCAAGTAAGCGCGAGATCCATTCGCTGCCAATAATTCATGCGTGCCCTTCAGGATGAATTAAAATCACGTGCTCTCCCTTTTCTGTCCCTAATGAGTTTCTCGCAAATCGCAGACCGGCGATGGAATATGATGCTATTGGCTGTCAACAATGCATTTCTCGACCAACTACGATCTTTCATAATTGTCTCGACCTACATTATTACTATAATTGCCTCTGCAGCTGCACCTACAGCGATTTCAAAACAAGCTTTCATAACCAAAAAAATGTGAAGAAAAGAAATGTGTGTTTCGCTTCCAGGAAGTGCATCAATATTTATACCTCATTTTGTGTGATTGTGCAATCTTCGCTCTCCAGCCTCCCTGCTAGATAATTGTCATTCTGCGCTCGCACGTACTGGGCACAACCTGCATCGTAGATGGGAAGGCGGTCGATGATCCCTCCCCTTCCCTCTTCCCTCTTCCCTCTTCTCTTCCCTCCATTCTGCTCCGGAATCTTCCCAATGTCTGTAGTCTCGCAGATGGCCAACTGAGCACATCACTCCTAAGCAATGCATAGGCTTGGTCATGAGATGTGGAAGCAATACGTGCGGGGTTGATGGTGGTAAGTTGCACGAAACCGCGTGCAGCAAACCTTACAAATACTAGGACTACGATTTAATAGATTATTATAGAAAACATTGGTTAAAAGTTCTGCAAAAGCAAGGAAACTTTGCAAGAAGACCTGGATTGAGAGCGCTAAGCGCCTAGGCTTAGTTAGGGTTGGTAATGAGTAGGAGGTGGAGTAGAATGGAGCTACGAGTGCCTCTGTGAGTCTGCACTCTCAAGCATGCCCTCCTTCATAACTCTACAAGTGTTTTCGCTCATAAAAGCGGAATCAGCAGATCAACAGACTAATGGAGAGTCACAGACATACACGTGAAGATTGCTGCGGAAAACGCATTTTGAACTTAAGCTGTGGACCGGAGATCCGAACGAAGGCAATTTCTCGCCTACTGCCGGCCAGTTTCGGAAAGTTCGTAAATTAGGAAAATGAGAAGCTGGTGGCCTGATTATGCAAAAGCGACACTTTCGAGACACAGTCGTAATGTTTTCAAGAAAAATTAGCTCAATGCATCAAAGCATGAACCAGACATCGTGCTTATAGGTAGCTTTTTTTTCAAACGAGTTATTTTCACGTAGCGTCCGTGTGGATGCAAAAAAGCTATTCTGGGAATTAAGCTTGTCGTTGTTGTTTGGATGCAGACAGTAACCAATCAGACTGCTTGCCGTAGAGTATGCAATGCCTGAAGGGGACCGTTGAAAGAGTTTCCTCTTCAACAGATGCATCATAATACTAACGGTTGTGCTGGATTTGAAGAGTGTAAGGAGTGGGCACTCCTATATTCGTATGGCCTACTGTAACTATCGCAAACTGATACTTGTCGTGGTGCGATTACGGTAGCCGACGGTTCACTCGGCTGAGTATCACGTGTTTGATTTCACGCAGTTAATTGTTATATTTTCGTAGTTCGGTTTGTTGTCTGGTCTTGGAGTGGTTGTGTGGTCTTGGAGTGGTT
>LS917045.1:244232-261420 GCA_900490955.1 Micoletzkya japonica | reverse complement strand
GGTCTTGGAGTGGTTGATGGTTTGAGTGGTTGTGTTGTTAGTTCGTGTTGTTGAACTCTTTCATAGTAGAGTAGTCCACAGTTCGCGTATTGCACGTTGTAATTGCTTTATGGAATAAGATTTATTGTGAGTATTGTGTTCGCGTGACATAGTTAGGATACTCTAAGGGGGCCACAGGGACAATTGCACACATCTGTGCTCAACAAGAGCTATAAAAACGCAGATGAAAGGCTCTCTATCAGGCGCATGCCGTGTGTTTGCTAACAATAAGAGCTGTTGAAAAATGCAAAACAGATGCAATGGAAGAACACAATTGAAGAAGAACAATGGGAGAAATATGGTTAGCTAGGTATAGTAAATATTAGAGTTCTGCATGCGAGTTCTTTTGATGCCTATGTTTCACGCGTCATTCATAGCTACGACGCATCTGGTCATCAAGAGCAATGAAACCTATTGACCAGAAGAACTCGCATGCGCATCTCCAGTAAGTATGATAGATACTCTTGCAGGAGCGCAAGTTCGCGGCGACGTCCGACGTGGCGGAGAGGGAGGTGATCGCGGAGCTGGTGGACGGCTGTCGGCAGAAGATGGCCTACGTCCAGGACGAGATACAGGACCTCCAGATGAACATATGCGAGATCGACGGAAGCAAGGTCAGGCGAACTGTAGCTATAGCCGGGAAGGCGGGAGTCACGCATTTCATCATCATCAGCATATCGGGGCCGTTTCATCAACTCTAGTTGTACGCTAATCAAGGTTGACGAAATGACCGATGTTGTTCCGGGAAGGGCACCTGGTTGTGTTCATGCGCGCGCGGTTCACTCATTGGTCGCACGGGGGAAACTATTCTCTAAAATCGTCTTCCATGTATGGGTGACGCCGTGCGGGATGCACAGTGTTCTGACAACAGTCAAAATGTTAAGCGAACGAGATGCCGAAAAATAACCCTGATTTCGGTAGGAACTCTCGCACGGAAAACGCCGTATCCTAAGCATTTTGGCTCGTTCGCTTAACATTTAGAACACTGTGGATGTACTGGAGATCCCGGGAAGCCGCTGACCAGCTTGATACCAGTCTTTCGCAGTACCCTGAGAGGACAGCCTGACCATTCCCCGTGAACTTCTCGCATTGCTTTACATCCATTCTCCCCTTCATCCCTCGTCCTCTCCTTCTCTCCCGACGACGACGACCCTCTCACATCATAGAGGCTGGGGCGAAATGGGATAATGCAGAAAAGAGGGCTCAGAGTGTAGGGGGGGGGGACGGGGGAGGGAGAGGGAGGCTAATTGGTCGTGATTTTACCTCTTACGAGTCAGCAAGTGAATTATGCAGGAATACGGGAAGGGGGGCCTCTTCTCTTCTCTTCTCTTCGTCCCTGTTTCTCTCTTTTCCGTCTCTCTGCCCAAGTCTCTTTCTCTCATTCCTCCTCCTTAGAAAGGGGGTTTTATGGCCTCTGATGTCCGATATAGCTCTGTGTGATGAGAAGCTGAGAAAGCAAAGAAGCTTGACGAGCCTCATGCTTAGCGCATACTGTTGAAATGCTAATCATGGTATTACGGTAATTAATTATGAACTTATGCTACACTTTTCTATGAATGAAGCACGGCACTCGAGTGCTTAATAGGCTGCCTACAAGTAAGGTTTTATCAAAAACGAGAAACTGAAGAAAAAACTGAAGAAAAAACGGTAATGCACGAAACGATGTAAAGGGAACATATAAGCGAACAATACATATACGTAAGGCGATCAAGGAGGGGCTACAAGTTGAGAAAGTAATTGAAAAGAGTAGAGAAGCTGCACAGGATGAGGGGCGATATTAAACGAGTGAAGATTTGCGGGTCAATTCAACGGGTTCCAGGCTAGAGGAGACATCGGTTTTGTCGACAGAAAAGCAGCGGTACCGAACATACTCGTTAGGTCGTGTGTGTGTGTGTGTGTGTGTGTGTGTATAGGTTGGGGGCGCGCAAGCACTAATTGTGAGGATTTGCGGAACTATCAGAAAGGCTGGTCGGGAACGTCTTCCCGAGAGGGGTTGCTACGATTGAGAAGTGCGAGGATTCGATGAGGAGTCAACGGGGGGAAGAACAGCAAGGGAATGGATGGCAAGACGCGGAGAGCGCAACGTATCTACATGACAGCGGGCACTCTACAAGTGGACGAGAGGAGTAGAGCATGTGATTCGTGTCTTTTTGATGCGTATGTCCAAAAGGAACGAAACATATTGGTCAAAAAATACGAATCACGTGCTCTAGAGATGAGGGACTGAACGGCGGAGGGGAACTAGCGGGCACACCCTTGGACGGTAATTTATGCTACTACCGGGCGGGCCTACCAGGAGGTCCGACAAGGGTGTCTACGATGCAATGCGAAAGGAGGAGGCACGACGCACTTGGTTGAAGAGCAACGTCAGTGTACGGTAGTTCAATGCGGTCAGTCCGATGGTGTCCTCGACTCGTCAGTGGTGCGAGACCAGCGGCCGGTGTGCGTCGCCCACCACCAGGACCTTAATAGTATTCATAAATAGACGTCATCAAGCCATACGGCAGCTGAACTGAACTGCGTGATCCCTATCTGTGTTCTCGACTTATAGCCTCTAATGGACCCCTGTCTTACTCCCATTCCCCTCTCCGTTCTTCTGCCTGCCTCGTCTAGAAAGCCAAGCAGGCCCCCCTTCTCAACTTTGCCCGTCGAGTACCCATCAGGGAGCACTCATCGTCTTCCCGCAGTGCGAGGAAGAAAAAAGGCGAGGCTGAAAAGGCGGCCTAGTCCGAGACAGGGGCGCCATCTACCCAACGGCTGTTTTTTTCTCCCTTGAACGCAGCGTAACACGTTCAGAGGTAGTCTCAAATGGCTCTCCCGAGGCACACTCATGCACACACGCCTGACAATAGTGGTGACAGTTCTCGAGGCTGTTCGCCTGCGTTTACGCGCTGAAGGAGGAAGCAAAAAACTCAATTTGTGCGCCCAGCCCCCCCCCCTTCTCCCGTTTTCTGAACAGTCTCTATCTTTCTCTGCCTCTCGCCACTTTGGTCGGCATTCCCACAGCACAAGAGCTTCCGTCTGGCAAATTCGCCCACACTGGAAGAGCACAACAACGAGATGGGGATCGTAGAAGGCTCGGCATCATGTATGAGCACGCTATCTATGAGATGAGTGAAGCTTCTATGTCGTGTTCGATTCAAATCGCACGAGGGCCGTATCACTGGGTTCGATTTCGCATCCCGAATTATATGCAAGGTACGATTTCACACGTAGAGTAATGTATCGCGATTGAAGCATAACTATAAATGATCAGCTAAAAAGAATGGACTCGAAATTCCTCGCAAAGTATGGATAGATAGATACATTGTCATGGAAGCACGCGGGGAAAAAGAAGCGCTGCGCAAAGGTAGTCTCGCCTATGCCCTTCAGAGAGTGCGACTATCGACTACATTTACATTCTCTCCATATATCTCATTCTCTTCATTCTCCTCCGCTCTCTCGGCGTGCCTGATGGCATATTATCTCATTCAACAATCTCGCCTACGCCCTCACCTCGTTCGGTCCGTCCTCGTTCATGATCGCGGCCGTGCTCTTCTTCTGCATCGGCCGTCCGGTCAACGTCGACCGTCGCCGTTCCTGGCTAATGTCCGGCAGCTGCTCCGGCTCTGGCGGCCTGCAAATACTATTTATTTTTAGAGAGACTAAGCCTTTGTCTATGCAGCATATCGCTTTGCGCAGTTCGTCTCCCATCTTTATTAACAGGATGGAACACACGTCAACTATAAGTCAGGGTCGTCCCTGTTTCAGAATGACCGCTCAAGTTCATTGTCAGCTGGCTCCCTTGGAGTCCCTCTGAATGGAGCCCGCGAACACTGACTGACCGACCCGCTGGGTCTCCGTTGTTTCCCCCCCCCTCCGGCGGAAGAAGAAGGCCAGCTCTTTTCATCAAGTCTCTAGGGAGATTCACTCTCGCCCGTGCCTATCGCTCTCTATCTCTTTCCCTCTCTTCACTGGACACTGGTGGAGGGGCTCGATTCACTTAAAGAGGCAACATTTCTGAGACTCCAAGATCCAGACAGAAAGAATCGGAACGCAAGTGCGATCTCTTCATATGAGCTCACTACGTTCCACTAGAATTATACCCAATTGCGACGTGTGTCTGCGTCTCTCCAATTCACCTGCTCTCTCACCTCCCCTCTCTCCGGTTGCAAGCATGATCTACTCTTTAGAGCAGACCGTTGTGTGAGCTATTTTCTCAGGCCATCGATAGGACTACTCCAGCTAGGTTCCCTTGTGCTCGATGCACGATTGTCACGCGAAAAGGTCAGCGGAAGACGGCGTGAGTCTCTGTTGCATTTTTCTGGCCGACGTAATTACCATGGACTGAGGAGTTAATAGGGGTCTATATTAAGCACGCGGACGCACGTACGCAACTCGCGGGCCTTTCCTACGACGTATGCCTCTATCTGGCTGAGATTGTAGTTTTCAGGCAGCTGATTGGGAATGTTTTCGAGGCCGGCAAACAGACGCGAAACCTGAGCGCCGCTAGGTTCTCGTATGACGCGTTCAAAGACCAGACAAATCGCCCTCACTGGGCTGTCTCAACCTATGTTGTGATGTTTCCTGGCCGAGCCCTCACTACGCCTCATCAGAGACCGTCTCACACTCGTTAGAAGGTGTCTAGGTTGGCATCGAGCCCGACTCGTATAGGGGAGGTCTTTATAAGGCTCGAGGAGGAGGGAGAGAAGGTCTCCCCGGAGACGGGGGCGCGTGACTGGTCCACTCCTTTCCTCTCTCTCTCTGTCGTCGTTCGTTCCGTAAACAGCTAAGAGGCCCCCCCTCGCTTCCCTCTTGCCTGGCTGAGAAGAGAGGCGAAGCCTTCCTTGCTTCCTTCCTCCTCCTCCTCCTCCTCCACTCCACTCCACTCCCCACCACTCCATCTTCCCCCGCTATCTCAGCGGCCGATCGGCGCCCGTTAACAAAGCGAGGGCCTCTCCTATTGACTCTCGACTCTTCCCCTCTTCATCCCTTTCCCTCCTTCTTGCTCTCGTTCCGCCTTCCAATGAGACACTCTCGTCGTCGTCGCGAGATTCATTCGACCACATGCATGTGGCAGCAGGCCCGCCACAGAGCGAATGAGAAGGAGAAGGGAAGACGAAGAATAAGGAGGAACGAACGAAGGAGGAAGACATAGGGGAGACGAAGAAAAGAAGAAGAAGATGATGATGAGATGGACGACCTGGACACAATGAGCGATGGCAGGCAATTTGTGTGAACAGACAGCCAGCCTCGTGTCCATTCATCTAGACTCCCTCTCTGTACGCTAGAAAGCCAGCCAGCCAGCTAGCTAGCTAGCTAGCTAGCTAGCCTACGAGAGCAGCCGCAGATGCGCCAAATTGGCTTGGCCGCGTGTTCGGGAGGGGGAGAGGGCCAGAAAGAGAAGAGCGGAAAAGAATGAAGAGTAGAGGCGGCGCGGCTAACGAAGAAGCAGTACCAGAATGCGGCATAGAAGGAGCTTGAGGCGAGCGATAATTAAGAGCACTATTTAGTATGGAAGAGATGCAGCACTAGTTGCACGATTGTCCGGGCATGCGAAAAGGGCGCGTTTGTTAGCAGTAATGATGGCCAAGGCGCACGATATCGGGTGCATTGAGCAGTCTTGTGGGGCTGAACAAGAGCGGCTCTGGGCAATGCGTAGAAGAGCACTATCTCCTCTGCTAAACGAAAAGTCGTCGTACAGATGCGACGGTTGCTTTGGACCATGGAAATGCGGGCTTAATTAACGATTGTGGCGGTTCTCACTTTTGCTTACATTCGAAAAGCAGACAAAAAGTCAAACTAAAATCGGGGGAGGGGACTCACTCGGCCCGAAGGGACTTGATGCCGAGCAGGACGAAGATGAGGGAGCAGAAGGCGGCGGCGGAGGCGAACAGGAGGCGACGCCACCGCTCGTCGTGCGAGAAGAGCGCCAGCCAGATGCAGATGGCGATCCCGATGACCGTGCCGATGATGCACAGGAACAGCTGGAAAGATGTCATACGATGTGCCTTATCGACGTGAGACACCGGAAAACTGCTTTTTATATGCCTTATTGATATAAGACACCTGAAAACCGCTTTTATATCAGTGTCTATGAAGACGTGCTAGATATTATGATGCTAACAGAGTAGGCGGGCTGGACAACGTTTGGGGCTGCTCACGCTCAACTTTCTCGCCTGCGTCAGGCGAAGATGTGATTTATCCCAGCCTCTTCCTGTTAAACTTGTGCGCTCTCAACGACGCTTCTCTAGGTGGTTATGGGATCGATTTCGGCAGATGCTATGCCTGACCTTGCGAATATCTTCCAAAGCTCTATGATGTGCGCTGATCTCAGCTTTTCCAGAATAGGAAACCCGGTCACCGACATATAGTTTAATTAGAGGACCTTCCAGGAATCCGCCAGCCTTACTGTACGAGGAAGCAGGCGAGCGAAAGAGGGGGTTAATTGCGTTCATTACCCAACCAAGGCTTTGCTTGCCTTTCCTGTCCCCATTCATTTGCCTAATGCGGAAGGCTTCGGGGCAGCAGCTAAAGCTGCCTGTGTACGGGTACAGAACGGAATGCTACTGTATCTAGGGGACCGGCGAGAAAACGGTCTCGAAGGAGCAGCCGAGGCTTACCCGGAATGGAATGGAGTGCGCTAGCGGCGAGGCCATCTCCTAATGGACGAGTAAGCGCAGAGATGGATGGAGTCCCGCACTCTCGACTGGCGACTAATAGATAAGAAGAGGGAAAGGGGGGGGGGGCAAGGCAAGGTCGGACGACGACCGACGCAAATACGCTCTTCCAGTGATGAAGTGGAGGGGGGGGCTTGCTTGACCTCAGAGATGGAGGACGAGGACGAGGATGGGACACAACAGCATGCAATGGGGCGGCGGCCGCAGTCTCCGCCTCTGAGAAGAATCGTCCGCCCGATAAGAGGAGACCCCGCCTCCCCACTGCTCTGTGTGAGAGGCTCAAAAGCATGAGAGGACGACAAGTAGGGGATGGAGAATGAGGAGAAGAAGCAGACCCTACTAGTCAATCTGCACTCTCACCCCCCCCCCCTTGATGCGTCCTCTTGGGAACTCGCCGTTCTCACGCATCATACTCATTCGAGGGCTATTTCGGGCGCGATCTGACCCGAGGAAAAGGCGCTGGCTTCCGGCTGGCCAAGGCGACTGAGCATTTTCGGAGAAGTCAGCGGTTGAGAAGCCAGTAGAGGACAGAGAGCGGAACCAGGAAGCAGCATGGTGGCTGTGATCGGGTTAGGGACTCACGTCGTTTAGTCACTGAGCCCTGCCGCCCGATTCCACGCGCCTCGTTAACGCAACACAAATTGCGCATTACACCGCATTGACGCATGGTTCACTGTCGCTAACTCCGCACTCGGTCGGTTAGCTTATCCCCGAAGAGCAAGAGAGAGCAGACTCATCACCGTGGCCGTCAAGTATGACCCCTCTAGCCTGACTCTTCCTCCCCCCCACCCCCTCATCTCGTCCCCCATCTCTTCTCCTTTCTTCTTCGAGACTGCACGCGCACTCTTAGAGTCCAGCCGGACGGCCATCAGAAGAGAGTTGCGTGTCTCCTCTATCTCTTTCTTCGTCCGCTCTCCTCTTTCTCCCCCCCCCCTCCTCCGCTTCCCTCTCCTTCTGTTCTTAGTCACTGCACATGACGGATCGGCCATCTCTTCAGAACCAAGACACACACAGCAGTTCGCTGAGGAGTGCAAGGGACAGTCCTCAGAACGCGCCCTATACCCGTAGACGGCAACATACCCTATGATAGACTGAAGGCATCTACTCGTGACCTTCGAAGTCGCTAATGCGCTAAACGTGAGCGAATGAGACGCGAATTTCCGGACTTGTGTGTCACGTGTTCATATGAAGATCGAAATAAGAGGTGGCAAGTTTGAGTGGTCCTGCGAACTCAACAGCTGTTTGCCGCTCGCCGTCCAAAGCAGCAAGACTCGCAAAGGCGTGCACTGCTTAGCCGGGGCTGTAATTGCGCCCGAGCCACGTGCCTCAGGAGCGCGATTAGTGTGTTGGCTGGCCATTAGGGACCTCCGGCCTGCTGGCTCGTGTTTACGAGGCAACTATCCCATAAGAACTGCAGTCATTATGAATCAGTACGCAAGCCGTTGAAGTGCTGTAGAGCTCAACTACAAGCCATTGTAGCCTACCATGTGTAAATAGCGCCGGCACTCTATTTTAAACTCGTTGCGCAATATCCTCCACAGATAGCGGCAATGAAGGCAATAACCCCCCTCCCCCCGTTCTCCCACACTCTTTATCCGGACAGCTTTGAGCATTCTCTCTTCTTGTTTTCCTTCTCCCTTCATCTCCCTCTCTTCCTTCCCGTGTCTTCTATCTCGCGTCATGCGAGATGAGAGTGAAGCGAGAAGGAGAGCACTCGAAGAGGCAAATCACGAGATTTGAGGGCACGAATCATGCACGCGCTTCCCAGGTCATGCATATGAGTTCTACAGCGGATTCAAGGTGTTGGCTACGAGTTTGGAATCGTCAACGATAGGATTTGAAAATCAAGCCTTTAATCGCATTATGAGGCCGAGAGAGTGATCAGGATCATGGAAAAAATGAAGAGAGGCGATGAATACGCAAATCGCGCTTGGTTATCAAACCCTAGTCAACGATCCTACCAAGCGCATACAGTATAGAAAAACGAACTTTTTCTTATTTGCACAGCAGACCACTGTTACTAACTATCTCTTATCTGCCAATAAACAGCAAGTACCGAGGTGCTTTGTCTACAACGTGCCCGTTCCAACTGCACTTGCCCCGAGCATTAATGCGGCCTGCGGGCATGTTCACCGTCGAGAGTGAACTAAGGGCCGCCATTCGGACTGTTACTAACGATGTGTTCTGCCAATAAACAGCAAGAAAATACCGTATCCATTCGGACGGCTCTCGCATCTTCCATTCGAGAGGAAAAGCGCAAAACCGATATATTCCGCGGAGTGAGTGGTTCCGGGGAGAGCGGGTCCTTCCGCCATTAGCGGAAATGCAACGTGTTCTGATGAAGCATCCAAGCTAGTAGAATATCCTCCCGTACGGGGCTTTGAAGCAATCAGGTGACTACGCTCAATCGCACGTTTTCCTCGTGACGCCAATAGTACTACAGGAACCGCCAACTACAAACTGATGGATGCGTGACGCGCATTACAATGGGCACGCTGTGATTTGTAGCGGCTTAAATTGTTAAAGTCTTGCGTACAAGGTTTAAGGTTCGCACGAAACGCGGGTGCATAAGCGCAGGTTCTGGTGGGCGGTAGACGTATAGAATTGAGAGAGATTCATAACTTCACTTAATTGGGATCAGAAGATGCAATCAGAAGAAACAAGGAATGTAAATACAGCCTTCTCTGCTCAATACTATGATCGTGAAACCGGATAATTAACTATGCAAACGATAGAAAGAAGCTAAGCCAACTCTCCCACCCCCTCCTAGTATAGCCTACCTGTCCACCGATGCGGGTCTTGCTGGCTTGGGTCACGGGCGTGGATAGAAGCTGTTTGACGGGGTTCTTGCCGGTCGCCCCCGAGAAGCTGCTGCGGTCGGAGGCCAGCGAGTGCTGCAACCAGACAGTTACTCTTAGTTTAATGCATTGCACAAGGATCGCTACATCTCGCCACATAATGAATATGCTAATTGAAAGACGGGATGAGAAAGCTCTGGTAGTGACCGAAGACAGCGGCTTGGAGAGCGTATGGAAGCCGGGCGACAGCGAGTGTCGGGGACTCGGACCGAGAGTTGCCATTCGGAGAAGAGGGAGGAGGAGGAGGGGGGGGGGGCTATCGATGCCTTCTTAGGAAGACTAGACGAAGAAGGACCAGGGAAGATTAAAGGCGGGGAGGGCAATAGGAGAGCGGTGTGTGTGTGTGTGTGTGTGTGTGGTTGACTCTATGTCCCCGGTGGATTGGTGAAGGAGAGGAGGGGGGGGAGAAAGGGAGGAAGCTGAGTCCTATGCATGACTTCTCCAACGGTCTCTCCTCCCCTCCTCCTCCTCCTCATCCTCATCCTCCCCCTCTTTCCGACCGTTGGCTGTGTGGTATGTATGTATGTATGTATGTATGTATTCGCGGTCCTTCCAATAAGGGAGTGGATGAGAATGTCTCTTCTTCGTCTCTCCTTGTGCGAGTCTCCTCGGGCACAAAGGGAATTAGAAGAGGACAAGGGATCGCGGGGTTGGTTGGCTCGGCTATGTTGGGTGGCTTGATGAAGTCTTCCAGGAGGCGGTGTGAGCTTCGAAACGCACGTAGGCACCCCGGGTCGCCTTTGATCGCTTAGCCCTTGCGAAGCGCACATTACTAATGAGACTCGGTCGGCAAGTACAAGCAAGGAAAAGGGGATGAGCGTAGTAGTCAGTTTCAAGATTAAAGGAGCCGGCCCACGAGTACGGTAGAATTTGAATTCCCGCGCCACCCTGATATATCAATTTGGGCCTTTCCGCACATCTTTTCCGATCGTTATTTTTACCAAAATGATCAGAACAATGTAAAAATTTGTTTGTCAATAATTCAAAGCTGTATCTCTTCTCAGTCAGCTAATATATCCGATTTTGTGAAAAGCGCGTTGCCCGTTGCACCTTCACTACTCCGCGGAGAGTGAATGAAATCGCATAAATCTCGGAATACCCGATCAGGATGATTAGATGTACTGAATGACGTATAGAGCCAATATGGTCAGAAACTCGCGGTCCGGCTCCTTTAACTCTGTGGATAACCGAAAGTATCCCGTTGCGGAGATTTTGTTGTTGTGGTTGGCGCGGAGTACAATGCAAGCCAGCACAAAGTGCGAGTTAACTTAGCGGAACGGCACGTATCTAGCTCGTGCAGCTCTTTGAAGAGCCTTGTCTCTCTGCCTCCTAGTCTCCCCCCTCTCGTACGTGCAACACAATATCCGCTGTTGTGCAGAAGAAGGGCCGAGGTTCTTCTCTATGGATGTGTTCACGCTGCGCCGTTCCCTGATGCACCCAATTGAAGTGTCCGTGCACTTGTCGCGTGAACAGCAGCACAATGGCACAGAATGCGGATTGCTTTCTGCGCGCTGGCTCTTGTGTGTTTGGCGGCCGCGTAATTAGCTATGGACCCGAAAATGTACATCCTCGTCGGAAATGAACAAGGGAAGGCTTTCTGCGCCCCATTGTTCTCCGTGTTTTTTCCATGCTGTCTCGTTGTTCACAATACCTATGGTTGAGGGAAGCGTTCCGTGAGTCGTCTCATTCCTATTTCGAGACAAGAGCGCGGAGCGGTACGAGCAGACTGCAGAGGAAGTAGGAATACGATTACTGACGGAATTTTTTCGCTAGTAATATGCCGGAATTGTTGACTTTGACGAAATATTCCGGAAGGCAAAGAATTCGGACTTTTCGAACTAAGATACGGTCCACTACACTTGAACAGCGAAGTTTCCTGCTTATTCTCTGTGATATCTATCTGCTGTCATGATGTACGCGAATGGCATTGTCTCGTACTACCTTCACTATCCTATGGCCTGAGCATGTAATTGATCTACTGACTTTTTATAGTCTTTACTACCATATCGTGGCCTGATCAGCGTAAGCACGACGAATTCATCCCTGGCATGCATTTATGACATGGGCTAGGATGCTGCTCAATATTCTCTTATCCACTCCTACACGACGTTAAGTTCCAAAGGGTAGAAGATCATGCTTGCAAAAGGAGAGAGGGAGGTGAGAGAGAGCATGGGAATTGGAGAGACGCAGACACACGTCGCAATGGTGCATAATTCGGACTCGTATGTATGTAGTGCTCGTACCTTGACTTGGACGACGCTCGACCGCTTGCCGCCGCCACTCGTCTCGAGCGTTACGGTCGTGTGCGTGGGCGGGTCCGTCATAAGGAAGCCGATAATCTTGTCTCTCTTCTTATCTCGTCGCTCCCTCGGCCTCCTCTCCTCAGTCCGCTTTCCTGGAATGGCCGTCCCTGACTCATTGCTAAGAAGAGGCTGGCCCTCCGCCCCGAAACAACCACTGCGAATGCTGGAAACGAGAAGGCCGAGTCAAGGCGGAAGCACGAACGTGGAGGGATACTGCGAATCAAGTAGAATAGCGCAACGGAATGCGGACGGGAAATGGGAAACTGAGGCAAAGGCGCTCCCTCGCGTGAGGCGGTCCTGTCACAAATCTCTATATATGGTTGGGCAAAATGTTCCGTCAGTCGTCCCATTCCTACTTCCGACGAGAGAGTGGAGCGTATGAGGAGAGTGCAGACAAAGTAGGAATGAGGCAACTGACGGAACTTTTTTCGTCAATAATAGCGTCGGGTCGAATACGATGGCCGGCTACTCTAGATACACGTTGAATGAGTTCTCCCCCAGAGTCTCTGCGACATATGGCCGAGGAGTGAACGGCAGAGGGAGGAGGATCGTCTCGATTCTCACATCATTCTTCGCTAAGGGCGCCCTGGGCACATGCGCTCCGCTCGGAGCCGAATGCTGCTGGGTGCTTTGTCCGCATGAACGTAAGACAGTGGCTACTGCGATCGAGCGCCTCGAGTAATTTTTGTAAAGTGCCCCAGGGCGAAAACGTCCAGCAAGATGAGAGGCGGGGGTGGTAAACAAGAGAGAGGGAGAGGAACAGAGGATGCAAGGAGATACCACTTTGGTAGCGATTACTGGAAGCGAGGCAGTGATGCATTTCTCTCGAAATAGTCAAGCGCTCTTCGTTTGCGTAGCACAAAAACTGGTATTTCAGTGTCCAGAGGGGAATACGGTATAATGTTTGAAAGGGTTTAAGGTAACATGCTGAGCTAGCAGCGAATGGTCGGAAACTACATGAAATGTGCTCGCTTTTCCTAGCTCCAGTTATGCTCATGGAACGTCATTTTCTCATCGGAGCTGTCTCGCTTCTTTGTAACAATTAGACGTTGTCGCCATGCTCGTTTTCTGGTGAATGGAAACGCGCGTTGTAACAATGTAATTGCGAAGCTCGGATGGAGAGGGCGAAAATATAGAGTTATGAGAAAAAAAGAGATAATATGCTGTGCTACGCAGCCAGGAGGTAATAGGAACATACGAAAGCGAGAAACAATCAAACGGTAATAGATATAGGCAAAGCAAAGCGCGTTTTAACGAGAGAAACATTGCTGGCGTTCCCTGAGTCATTGGAATGCACTTTTCTCAAATGCTGGTAGGGATGACGACGATATGCTGGAACATACATTAATATCCTTGAAAATACCTTCTTACAGTAGTAAACTACCGTTAAGCTAGTAAATTGTGGGCCGTGTTTGAAACACTTAAAACAAGGCCATATCTCTTCTGGGAAAGGTCGTACAGAGTTCTGGTTGGAATTTTTGGAATCCTCAGGACGAGATCTATTTGTTTATCAAGTTTGGTAATGATTAATCAAGCTTAAAGACCTTTAAAACGTAAAAATGTGGCATTGGAGAGGTTCGAACAGGGATAGCGAGAATTTCATTCATTCAAGATATATAAAAGCCGTTTTAACCGGTTTAGAGTTGTATAATCTTCACCAAACTTGATACAGAAGTAGATCTGGTCCTGAGAATTCCAAAAATTCCAACCAGAACTCTGAAAGACCTTTCCCAGCCGAGATATGGCCTTGTTTCAAGTGTTTCAAACACGGCCCACAATTTACTAGCTAGACGGTACTCTACTTATAATTCCTACATTATCACACACAATTCTTTCAAATACATAGATACAAGTGGATAGGGACAGCAGAGGAGAGATAATGCGATGTGAGTAAGAGAAAGTCGGCTGGGCTGCTGGAGACACACACACACACACTCTCAAAACAGTTGTTTCGAAGGGGGAGGGAGGGAGGGGGAAGAAGGTGCCAGGGGAGGGTAGATCTAGGAGGGGATGGAATAGAGGCAGGAGGCCTAGAAGAGATAAGTCAAGGCAACGAAAGATTAGAGCTTAGGAGGGAGATTCAGGGGGGGGGAGACACGGGATGGGGTGACCCACGTACGCACGCACGCAGCACGAATGCTAGTGGATGATGCGAGGGTGGAAGGAGGAGCGGGAGGGGGGGGGGGCTCATCTCACTGGGTCTCATCAGTGCGCGTATGTATGTGTGGAGGGAGGCCGTGATGCGATTCTCTCCCCACCCCCCATGCTTGATGGAGCATGATGTATGCTCTATGCGAGGTCTAACAAACCCCCCCCCAGAAGACGCTGATAAAATGACCGCTACCGACAACGTCAACGCAGCAGAACAAGGCTAGGGTCCCCGAGCATTCATCATCCTCTCCAAAACTAAGCTCCTCGTGTGTCCTTGCGTGCATCACTCCTCCACCCTCTAGGCCCGCGCCAGTCAGTTGACCTTCTGCCAAGGCTTCAGACGTGAAAAGGACGGGAGCGAGGGAATGAGAAGAGGGAGAGTTCAGTCTCGGTGCTACTCCACTCTACCCCGGAGAGACTCCCTTTCGCAGCTGCTTAGCCATGCTTAGCGAGGCCGTCTCAACAATCGGACGATTGTCGACGGCGACGAAGAGGAACACAATGGGACGTCGTTCGGCGGAGATGCCCATCGGAGATGGGAGGGCGGAGAAGATGGCCGTTGCGATGGGTTTCGTGCATCGCCGAGCAGGCTGCAGGCCAGGAAAAAGAGCGTGACTGGGATCATCGAAACCAGCGAAGCCCACGCCTTCTTGGAGGCAACCGCAGCTTGAGCTTCAGAAGGATAGCGTTTTCTATGTATGCGCTCCGATCACAGCAAGCTAAAAGAAGAGCAGAAAAGCGTCTGCCTTACGGAGAAGATGGACTGCTCGTGGAAGGGACTCCACGTGCAGTAGACAGGAGCGTACTGGGAAGCCGTGGCTAAGGCGGATTCGGACTAACTGACTAACTCCCTCCTCTCCTTGCTAATGCCCTCCCCATCCCTCTTCTCCCTGCTATGCTCTCTCGTGCTCTCCTCCTATCTCCAGGGACAATCTTGAATGCCCTGCCGCTCGTGATGAGTGTATGCGTCCAGGAAGGGGCATAGTGCTTTGGAAGTACTTTCGAACAAGTTGGCTTTCGATGAAGTGTAGGCAGTTACCTAATGAGGTCTTGATGTTTGCACTCCATTTTACTTCACGTCTCGATTCCGGGTCGGAATGACCCGGATTCCCGCACGGCAGGGAGATTGATAGTGTGGAAGAAGAGGAGGAGAGGAGAGATGGATGGAAGAAGGAGAAGATATAGCGAGGGAGGAGAGATACACGGACAGCTGGCTGTGCGAATGAAGGGACGGGAAACAGGAAGTTGAGACATGACACGAGGAGGACCAGAGGAGGGGGAGGACGGACAGTGGACAGGGAATGCAGTAGGTCGTAGGCGTGTAGGCATCGGCGGAGAATCTAACCTTCAAATGCTTTCAATTCTTTGAGGGCCACAGCAGCCAGCTACTCAAGGCGTACTCTGCAATCTTACGTAGTTCTACTTCTGATCAGTTTAGATTATTCGCGTTGTGCTACGCGTCTTCATTGCTAAAGTATTGGCCGTTTCCTGATCTTGGTATTGTTGTGGTATAGCGTCGCAGTGTACTAAATATTAAGCGAAGTAGTCAAAATGTTGAAGCTGCAACGTTTTCCGTGCGAGCTTTCCTGCTGAAATCAGGCGTATTTTTCGGTATCTCCTTCGCTTACATTTGCGCTGTTGTCAGAACATTGTGGCGTTCCATCTCCCCAATGGTTCTCATTATGTTCTACTTCTGTCTCTTCACTCACACTAACTGCACATAATTGACCTCACTCAATTTCTGCCATTCGCGTTTTGAGGAGAAAGAAAAAACGAGGTTATTAAAATGCAAATGCACTGGGAATCGCAAATAACGCTTTCAACGCTCTCGGCAGGGGAAGAGAAACAGAACTTTGATGTGAGACTTGGTCTACTGGTAACCGAATGCTGAGAAGAATATGACAGCGGAAGGCTCGAGTTGAGTTTGTCGCTCATGGAAGATTCATTCACGATCACGCATTGCTCCGTCTTCCGAAGATGTCATAGCATCCATGCGGAAGCCTATTAGATGCCTCCAATGAATGGGACGACCCTGCATTGTTTTGGATGCGGTCCTTCTCTGGAAGAAAGCGAATGGACAGACTGCGGCCTGCTTGGATGAGGCGAGTCTCGTCGGGTTTTGCGGCCTAACGAAGCAGAAGGCAGAATGAAAGCGAAGAGCAAGACAACGGGGGGGGGCATAACAGAGATGATAATACTTACAGTGCAAGCAACTTCAATCATAACGAGATGAAACCGCATTTCACAAACGAACGAAAATAGACTGTAGTTAAGTTGATGTGCCGTAT
Source organism: Micoletzkya japonica (assembly GCA_900490955.1). Taxonomy (NCBI): domain Eukaryota; kingdom Metazoa; phylum Nematoda; class Chromadorea; order Rhabditida; family Diplogasteridae; genus Micoletzkya; species Micoletzkya japonica. The sequence continues at coordinate 245,122 of LS917045.1, read as the reverse complement.
AGGAGGTAGCGGCTGTGGATAGCAGATACCACCATGATACATGTAGCTGATAACGCTTTGATGGGCGGGCTCTCAGATTATCTTGCACTTGCATGCATTAACAAGGCCAGAGATTGGACATCCTAATATTAACAGACGTGCCGGGGAAAGCGAGGTGTGGGAGGCGGTAACGACTTCCCATCGCTTTCGAGCAATGTTGTGGGTGTCGCGGGCGGCAGTAACACATAGACACACACCTAAAGGCGCGCAATGCATACATATTGGAGCGGAAATGAAAAGAAGAGTCACGTGAGACATGCACGGCATGGGAACAGCAATACGCGATACACAAGAAAAAGCAGAAATGCTGGGTGTTCCATCGCAAAGGCTAGAATGGAATCATGAATAGGCTTTCAAGTTGGAACGGCCAATCCCCGGGAAGGGGTAGTAAATGTGGACGGAGCCTCCTCCTCCTTCAGTTGGTGGCAGGCAGCACTGACTACTTAATTGGTGAGAGAGAGAGAGAGGCGCCCTTTCTCAATCTCTTCACATCCTCATGCCTCCCCGTCGAATCTTTCCACATGCCCTCCGAAGAGGAGAGGCATGAATAATTTGCGCGACTTCATTAGTTCAAGCAGGAAATGCGCCGCCACTCTCTGGCCTAGGGACGCGTCGTTGAATCGTCGGCAAAGGCATATGTTATGGTTGCAGCGGCGAGCGTATTCGGGGGGGGGGGAGACGGTTAGCGTCCCTTTTGGACTGCCGGATGCGTGCCCAGCCGAGCGTGCGATGAGCGTATTTACTACCTATATATATATATATATATATATATATATATATATATATATATATATATATATATATATATATATATATATATATATATATATATATATATATATATATATATA
>LS917045.1:222083-244132 GCA_900490955.1 Micoletzkya japonica | reverse complement strand
TCGCCTTGAAGGCAACGAGAAAATGCCCTGTAAACAACCGGAAACGTACACTTATGTATTGCTGGCAGTGCGAAGACGAACAACATATAAGATGAGCAACGAACGGAAGGGACGTTAAATTCAGAGCTTTACGAGGCAAGAAAGCGCGAAATGCTATTATCTGAATAGGGTAGGTGAACTCGAGGCGCTAGAAAAACAGGAAAGATGTTCGGGATAGGAGAGGAGTCGGAAAGAGGAGGCACGAGACTTGTGTGTGTGTGTGCCCTTTATGAACCGTGTTTTCATACCCCGAGGCCTCGTGGGAAATGATGGGAGGGGGACGGAGGACTCGGAGGATGTGCTGGTTAGGGATGTGACCGGAGGGGGCAGAGAAGAGAGTCGACAAATATAGCCTGTCAGGGACTACTAGAGAATGGTGAACGTTTTTGTGCATTTGCTGGTGCATTTATGAATAATACACGTTCACGTTGAACACTCGTAAGTAAGAAATCTCTCGTTGAACTCCGCCTGAGGCTTCAAGGGCAATCAGCAAGGAATGAAAGGGGCTTAGCGAACGCTAAGGTTTCCATAAGTCTCGAACTGTTAAGTGTATAGAAACGTAATCGGCTTCAGCAATCCAGAAGGGAAGCCAAAGGAGCTAAATCATGATCTGTGAGGCTGTGGACACATGAAAAGAGAAATGTCGGCGGGAAGAGCCGAGAAAGCAGGGCTTGTTGACTTCGCCTCTCTATCCCCCCCCCCTATCTCGGCCTAGCTGAGAATACGCACGGCCTATGCAGCTATTATTACGGGGCATAATTTGCAGGGGGAGCACTCTAGGGCAAGAATAACCGCCCCCCACCCCTCGGTCCTTTGAAGGATGCCGAGAACGTAAACACTATGCAGCACTGTTGGCGCAGCGTGGAGCGATCATTTTCACAGAAGATCTTTGCTTTTCAAGCCTGATAGCTGAGCATTTGCGCGCGTAACGCACGGTTAGGTGGCGCAAAGACAGACTAACAGTGGCTAGTGCGTGCTGATTATCAGCTGCGGCTGGGTTGACGCAGATACCACGTGCGGGTAGACGGGACAGGAGAAGTATATTACACAGAAATCGCTCGGCCCACTCCGCATGCATCGGTCTGTGTACCGAGCAGTATGGCCACAATATTAGCTGAAGTGCACCACGAACTCTGGTCGCCTCATTCCTGGCCTCTCCAGCCCCCGTTCTCCTTGGTTCTCTTGTTCCTTTGTAAGAATAAGCTGTCAGGAGGAGGGTGGCGGCAATGGCGTGTACTTGACAGCCCAGAACAACAGCCTAGACGTTTCCAGAACCCGTTTGCGGCTAACATAAGCTGCGGCAAGACTAATGCGCTATTCAGCGCGTCAACACGGTGGAGCTTAGATGAACTGCATATGGCAACTAAAGTGTCAAGCAAACGAGAAGCCGAAAGATAACCCTGATTTCGGTAGAAACTCTCGCACGGAAACGATATGATCACAAACATTTTGGCTCGTTCGCTTAACGTTTAGAAAATTGTGATGGGCCTGAATTAGCGACAAGCTGCCAGCTAAAGATAACATATTTGCAAGTCACATGGAAAGAGGGATAAGCTGGCTAATCGGGGTAATTGGTAGCATAGGATAAATATAGACGAGTTCCTGAGAAAGTGATTCAGGGATAATTGGAGGTATCTACAGAGATAATAGGAGGCTAAAGAGGAATGGTCAGAACGGTCCAGATAATACGTAAAAGGGAGATAGGCCTGTGTGTGATGACAGCGAAACTGCAGTTAGACTATGCTATTTGCAAGAGGTCAAATTTTGAAGGACGTCAAAAAGACTCCAGTCCTTGCAGGATGATGACGAGGACCCTGATGCGCGCGACGCCGACGCGAATGCCGAGTCGGTCATCGAACGGTACGTCGAACACAGTGTTCTAAATGTTAAGCAAACGAGTCGAAATGCTTACTTAGGATACGGTGTTTTCCGTGCGAGAGCCTTCAGAAATCAGGATTGCTTTTCGGGGCATCTCGTTCCTTAACATTGTTACTGTTGAGCGAATATCTAGCAGGCTTGCATCTCCTACGCGCACCTTATAGGTGTGCCAACCTCGTGGAGGCCAAGTACCTCATGCAGCACCTGTTTAACTACGGCCTGGAGCAGTCGGTGGCCGCGGCCAAGTTTGAGGCTGCTAATAAGGTAGGGCAACGGAAAGGGATGGGGGGGGGGGTGTTTGGGGGGAATAAAACAACCATGCAATGTAGTTGAAAGCCTGAGCTGCCTCCGTAAATGTTAGGCCTAAAAGACACATAACACCGTGCATAGAATATTCGTAAAAGTAGCGTATGATCCAATAAAAGAATTGTAATGGTCAGGCGTGCGAGGCCCGCGTGGAACAGCTCGTACAGCAGAGCTACATCAACGAACAGCTATTGTCGACCGTCATCGACGGAGACAGGAATATCGGTAGGCGATGCGGTCGATGCATAGACAGAACACGTCCATCCAGAGACAGGCGAAAATGAGAAAAAAAAGCACATGATCCGATGACTTAGCGATGCAAAACATTCAACACTTTGTGAATCATCCTGCATAAGGCAGAGCGAAAATAGCGCGCCAGAGAATGTTTTGATGGCAACCATTTAATGTAATTGAAATCCGGCTGTTTTTTTGTAGATCGTGAGGCTACGAGATTGGGTGCGAAAATAAAGATACAATGTGCATGTATGTAGTAAAAAACGAGAGAATGTAGGTTGCGTCGATTCGTAGTATGACTGATGTGAGCCGCCTCCATAAATTTCAGGCCAAATATAATATTTGATATGCAGGCTAAGTGGAGACGTCAGATGAACATAGAGGCTTACTTGTATCTCCAGGATGTTCTTATTAGAACCGTGAAATAAAAACCGGAATCTGTTAAACTGGATGTTCCTAGCCTCTCACAGTTATCCAGACATGGCCGGAGTACGGTTGAGATTGCATGGCTATTTAGCGGGCGAGATGACGGACGCGTTGGAGGCCGGATACCGCGAGCGGACGTCCGCGGGCGTACAGCGGACCGCCAGCTTCGCGTCCGGTAAGCGATCCGGCGATTAGTAATAAATATATCACTTTAGAGATTTTTCTACCGGCGCATCACTTTTTTCTTTATCTTGAATGAAAACAGGCGTTTTCTTGCAAAGGCTGCAGGCGCATAGCAAGATGCAAAAGCAAAAGGCGCTGTGAAGAAGAGATTAAAGAGGAGAGGTAAATACGGCGCGAGGCATGCGGAACTGTGTGAAAAGGGAGCTTTCAAAACACGTAGGCTTCAGCCGTGAACGATGTATGGTCTAGTATGAAAGAGAGGGGGAAAACAGTAGCTTGAGCATAAATGGTCACGATGAAAACGACAAAAGCGAGCGGATATAGTTGGGAATAAATGAGGCGAGCATGAATCGTAATAGAAAAGCTCCATCTAACATTCCATCAGTAGATCTGGTTCACTTAGATGTCCGAGTGCTAAGTGTAGGCGAATTGATGGTGCTTGGGAGGTGGGAAAGAGAGAGTTCCGCAAAAGCTTTGTTTAACTTTTTGTTAGTAGAATCGCGTATACGCCCCATCGAAATCCATGAGAAAGGGGTCGCTTGCTCAAGCAAAGCAAAGCAAATGAGACATCAGACGGCAGGGCGTGCCTTCCTTTCAATGCTGAGCACAGCATGCATTTGGAAGGAATTGTCTCAAGCATACAAACAGATTCCTCCCCCCCCCCCCAAAGCGAAAGAGATTCATGATACAGACAATCTGGAAAGAGACGGCAAGGTCAGTTCAAGGAAGAGCTAGAAGAGTATTCAGCCGGTCTTGTTCCAGTGCCTCTTAGTCGCGCTAGACCAACTCATTCCCCGGCTACTCCATACATCAACAACTGACCACTTTGCGCGCTGCGGCTTTCCAATAACAACCAGAGCAGTCTAAAGCATTCTCTGCTCCTCTACTGAGACAGAAAATGCATGAACGGGAATGAAGTAAATATACCAGCGCCGCACAGCATTAGCTTTCTGAATCTTCCTCTAAAATAATAAAAAAAAATCTAATGCTTATGCGCGAGCCAACACGAGATTGTTCTCTTTTGTTGGTTATATTTCTGTGTGGATGTGGATGCCGTGTAGGCATATACAGGTATTCCTAGAAGCGTGAAACACGGCGAACAAAGAATAAACCCAACTGCTTCTAGCCGGAGAGGACGAGACCTCGCGGAAGCTGCGGCGGCGGACCGCGACGCCCGATGAACTACTGTACCCGGCGGAGGGCGGTGGCACTACGGCTTCAACGACCGCCCCCTCTGAGGTGTCCAGTGCGGCCAGCGACGACCGCAAGGAAAAGCGGACGAGGAAGTGAGTGCACTGGTCGATCAGAGGGTCTAGGAGGCATAGGGGTCAGTTAAACTGTGCTGCTAAGGCCTTTCGGCAAAAGTTCTAGCGTTTTGTAGATACATGGTATTGGAGAAAATAGGCGGAGCATCAGAGCAAACCGTGCTGCGACAGTAACTAATATTGTTCTCCAGGCAATCTGCCGGTTTGCTTGGTTACGGTATTTTGCGAGTGTTGCTTTACTGACACATCCTTGGTTGCGCAGTTCACACAAGCCGCACAGTCTTACGCAGTGTGATTTTCGGCTGGAGAGCGCACGATTCATTGTGCCTGTATTTTTAGAGAATACGGCATCTGCTAAGCATATATGGACAAGACATAACGATCAAAAGTACGCGAATCGTACGCACTCAGTTATCAATGTCGTTTGTGCTATTGTCAAGTGCGGTTTGCTGTAACATTCTGTGTAACTGTGTTGTGACTGACCCCTACCTTCTAACCCTACAGTATCCTCTCTTCGCTCGCCTCGCCCTTCACGCGAAATTCGACCACACGGGCTACCGTAACCGGCTTGCCCCTGAGGCCTCGACAGTTGAACGGCGAAAAGCGGAGGTACGGTGCAGGGTGCGGTACAATACTTACTAGAGTCGTTGAATCGAGTCCCTTTAGCCTTTCAAGTTCAGGTTTTTTTTGAACTGCAAAAAGTCAAAAGCACTCACTCAAAGGCTCTATGAAGCTGCTCCTTGTTCGATTCAATCCAAGCAGATTATTCGTGGCGTAACTCTAGCGTAACCAACCTATCGCCAACTGATTAACCCCGGACCCTCCCAGCTCGGCCTCGCAGTCTCCGCTGACCTCGCCGTCCATCCGGCGTTTAGCTCCTCTTCCGGAATCGGAGCCGGCTTCTAGCACCGGTTCTCCCACCCGCCGCCACCCGCTCCAGTCGCTCAAGTTAACCCTAGCCGAGAAGCAGGCCACCCGGTCGGTGTGATGGTGCTCTTTTTGATTTTTAATCTTTGATCGTCTATAATACACTAAACCAGCAGCTTCTTGTCAAACCTTGGTTGCGTGCGTGTCGTGTACAGCCTTTGTTGTTGCCGTGGTGATAATCAAACTAATCGTCTAATCGCTTACCAAACCGAAATACTTACTTATCGATTGCGCGAAATCCGTGAAAGCTGCGCGTTGCCAACAATGGAAGTCCAATGTGGGAACTAATAGTTAGCGCGAAGGTGACGCGGCGCGCTTTGCAGCAAGGAGGGCCGCATCGTGGCCGCACGGATCGGCGAACGGGGCGGCAAGCGGATCGCGCGGACGCACACCCTGGAGGGACACGGCAAGGCCGTCCTGTCGGTCGACGCGGACGAGCGGAGACTCATCACCGGATCCAAGGGTGATTGTTTTTGCTAATGTCGAGCCCTCTGCAATAAAAGTGTATCAAGATATGCGTGGCGCACGCAGTTGGGAAATCACCATTTCATCAGACCGGTCGTTTCACCAGCACCATGGGGGAGGGGGTAGATGAAGCGGCCGATCTGCTGAATTGGTGGTTTCCCACGAAGTTCGATGGATGCTTGGTTATTAACGTTTGCGTATTATCAGATCGCACGGCCAAGGTCTGGGATCTGCAGCGGTCGATGGAGATGTTCACGCTCGGCCTGCATCCCAATAACGTCACCGCCGTCAAGCTCGTGCCCGACAGCCATCTCGCCCTGTCGGTCAGCATGCACCAGGTAACGGGACGCCACACACATAGTACAACAATCCTACAGTAAAATTCATCAAGAGATTGATCGCGACTACTGTTTTTTTTTCGCATTTTTTTGCAGATTTTTATCTCAGGTTTACTTGCGACTCTATCTCGACTAAATACTGATTATATTGAGGTGCGCGTGTGGGACCTGCGGACGGCCAGCTGCGTGCGCATTCTGCAGTCGAGTGGCCAGGTCGTCGAAGGTACGGTTGAGAAAAAAAGTTCCGCCCGTCATCTCGTTCCTACCTTTGACGAGAGAGCGAAGCGGCATGAACGGAGTCCAGCCAAAGCAGGCACTAGCTTACTGACGGAACGTTTTCGTCAATAATCGGAAGTGATTTGCGATAGCGCTGTATTTGCGATCGATACCATGAGATGGTGTACAACCGAAATCGCGGAATCGTATGCGGTGTGAGCGCTGGGTGTTCATTCTTCGAAATGCCCCGTGATTGAGGCGACGGCGGAGCGGTGGGCTCGCGGCAGAACACCGTGCCCTTCATGGACGCGCTCGTCAACGCCGTGGCCGTCGATCCCCTCGGCAAGCTGCTCTTCACCGCCTTCAAGGTACGGTAACTACTGTAGCTATGAAAGTACTCCCCTCATCCCTGGGCATTTCCTAGAGAAAATATGAATAAACCGACCCGTCAGCTATTTAGCTTGGTTCCAACTGCGTCTAGTTCCCTTATTATTGCTGATCTCATGAACCTCGCTGATCCACGGTACAATGACAATTTGCAGGACGAGGTCAAGGTGTGGAACATCGAGCGGGCGGGCGTCTACGGCAAACTGCTGCAGGCGACGCACAATCCGCAGTGAGTGGCGAATCTATAGCGATATAGTGGAATAAACCGATCCGTCAGTTTCTTTCGTTCCAAAATGAGTCAAATTCTCTCATCTATGCATACTCTCTAGCCTTATGTTCGGAATGATTTTCTGACGGATCTTTTTATTACACTATAGTATTTGGACTTCTCACAATTTTTAAAGAAAAATTAGAAATCAGTTACGGAGCATGCCATGTTTTGGGTCCTTAATGTACTTGCTTCGGTTTTTTAATTCGTGGATTTACAGCTAGCAATGAACCTCATGCGCGGTGATGCTAGCCGCCGCATTATTAGCTTTCAATCGTATTCTTACTGCCAGGAACGAACCCCAACCCCCCCCCTCCCCTCCTACGCTGTTGCGTAGCTTAGAATGCTGCAGGTCGGAGGTGTCCAGCCTGTACGTGGCCCCGATGACGGGTGGCCTTCGCGTCTTCACCGGCTCGCGCGACCACTACGTCAAGGTGTACGAGATTCCCAAGGAGGGCACGGGATTCACGACGGTAGGCTAAGTATTTAAGTCTGGCAAAGGAATCATATAAAATATACTGGGCGTGAAAGAATGCTAACGAAAATCTTCCAAGCAAATCGAGTCAATGTGCGATCCAGTATCCCATGAAAATTCGTGCAATTTGAGGCCTCGGTCGAGCTGACCCCGCCTCACTACGACAACGTGACGGCGATGCTGCAGCTGGGCAACTACTTCTTCACCGCCAGCAAGGATATGGTCAGCATGTTCAACACTTGTATTTGCTTTATATCGATATTGATACAATACTAACGCACTTTCGACTTTCTCTTCGAGAATATTCTGCACATCTAAAACGGTGTACATTTGATCCATTTGATCTATATAAATAGCTGTGTGAGCTTGTCGAGTGGCTCTTATGTATGCCGTAAGAGGGTTTATTCCGATCAAAATGCGAGAAAGCTCGGTTCCAGCAGTTGAGGCAACCAACGCGCCAACCATCGAAAGTCTATAAGGTTTTAGAATATCATGAAGTTCAATCTACTCGACCTCCAGAGGGACCACCTCGAGCTGAAGGCGCACAACGCTTACATTCAGGTATGCATACTCAACCTAACCGTTTCTTCTTAATTAAATGTTTCTTTGCTAAAACAGAGCGCCGAGCGAAATTTAAAGGGACATGGAAGCGAGAAATTTTTTGAAACCGAAAATGGTTATACTTGTAAAATATGTTTCTTAGACGATAATAAACATAATAGCCTTTGAAAAATATTTTTAAGAAATTTCTGGAGCGAGAAATAATTATTTGTTCCGGGAATACCTCGATGCCATTTACCTCGTTACTATGCGCTAAACGCAGTAAGGCGCCTTGGCTGGGAAACTATTTTTAGGATATCTCGCGAAGTAGACATTTTTGTGCACTCTGGTTTTGCTTTTTATATTATTAAGGCGATAACCTTTCATATGAAAGCCAATCTTTTTTGGCTTCCATGTCCCTTTAAGAAGATATGTCTACAAATGTATCGCAGCGGTGAATAATGCGTTGTAGAACAGGCGTCCCTTACGCCCCCTCATTCCACAACTTTGAACGAAGAAGATGTGTGTTAGAGAACGCGTTAGCGCATCATGCAATGACTGAATATGGAACCGCAGGTCGGGTAAACATTGCGATTTCTGCACGGAGAAAGTACAACACACGTTCCTGAACACTGGTCACCGAAGTTCCCCAAATGATTCGCCGCGATATGCGCATAACACATACCCATCAGCTATTCAGCAGCTCATGCCTTAAATGAGTATATCATTGCTTATCTTTATCGCCCCTAGCCGGGTTTTATTGCATTCTACCCTAGTGTTTGCTCTTGATGGCATTCTGGCCTTCATTAGGCCTCCTTCTTACACGGAGCAATTCAAGAGCTCCTAGGACACTCGAATTTTTGTGCGTATCACTTTACGTCGCTCTTCAAGCATTTCGATATCGAGAGCTGACCTAAATGCCACGAGAGCTCGTTAACGTATTGAGTTTGGTAGGCTATGACAAGCCAAAGTACACGAATAGACCGAGTTACTTGAGATATTTCAAATTCTCGAGCTTCACTGAAACGAGCGATTTCTGAACTATTGACCTGAGACCATTGAGCTTTCTATGACCTCCCTCTGTCGCTCCCCGGATTAGCTCGTTGCATTTCCTCCGCAACGAGGAGGCCATTGCAATTAACGCGGAGGGCACCGTGATTGAATCGCGGGCTTCCGCATATCCCAGTGACATTAGGAAACAGGAGGAGACTCGCATGTTGCAATGAGCTGAGAATCATGCACCCCTGTTTTGCACGCTGATATGTAACTAAAAAGCTTCAAAAAATTTCCTGAAGTTTCTACTATAGTCCTCCTAGACGTTCTCTTAGATTAGACACACGATAAAGTCTTCGTCGAGGATCTTAATGCTTCAGTGAGCAGCACTCTAAGACAGCGAATTTCGTGTTTCGGTGGCCAGGGTGCAGTTTAATCAGAAGACCTCTTCCGGTGGGAAGGAGGAGAGAGTGGGAAGGGGGGGGGGGAATGGGAGGCGGAGGGCGTTAATGAACTATTTATGTACGTTGCAAGGCTTCGTGTAGTGTACAGCGTTGGATCAGCAAATCAAGCTTTTGGTACGTGTGATCCAGAAATTTATATTGAGATGAAGTAGAGGCTACATGAAAGTAGAGGCTACATGTTCGTGCAAGTTCCGAAACCTGCATTGAGAAGAAACTTATTATAGGAGGGTGGTGCCAGGAGGATTACAGCTGATATGAGATTGAAAAAAACGGAATAGATTATCTAAAAAATCCGATAAGGATTTTTTAATTTATTATTTTATTTATTTATTTATCGAATACGTGCGGATGTTGCGTGCGGTCGTTGGGGGGGGGGGGCAAAGAAGTAGCAATCAAGGCATACTTTCATCAGCCGAATACCTGTTTTATCAGACTACAGAACTCTGCATATTGCATTACATTGCCTTTTTTGCACATTTCATTCACATCTCGTGCAGTTCGTATAGCAAATGAGTGTTGTCTAAGATTGCTTTTCGCAATTGGAACATGAATTTGGAATTGACTGCCTCTGGTTCGACTAGGGCGAAATTCGAACAATTGGCTGGCATTTATTCCAATATCAAACGCGCCAAGCATGATTCTATATGCAATTTTTAGATCACGCACTTTTCTTCTATATTTGGGACTCGCGATGTTTACTCATTTTTTTGACGATATAGATTTGACGATGACTCGCGACGGAACGAAATCTACGATTTCGTTCCTAGCCTAGTTACCTTGTTTTGGACTTTCTCTAAGCGCTCTATATCTACGCTCCTTGGAGGACTAAAGGCAGACGAACCGGATTCAAGAATTGGGCGAATGTATGTCGTATAGGCCTTTAGTAAAAGACTAGCATTTTTGTACTAAGAGACTTAAAGATTATATAGAATTTGCTTTTTTTTAATAATAATAATTTCCTTTTTAATAATAATAATATCCTTTTTTAATAATAATAATAATTTCCTTTTCTTCGAGGCTTATCAGTAAAAAAAATTGGGTGGACACCTTTATACGATCGTGTTAGTGTATATCGGGACAGATTCGGTATATCTTATACGAGGCCATAACTCCGTTCAAAAAGGGTCTAGAAACTTCTGGTTGGGTTCATTCGATTCATCTCATCAAGATCTACCTGTGCACTAAGTTTGAGCTCAATTGGTCCACGCAGAAAATAATTATGACGAAAAACATTAAAATCGCATTGGGTAGGGGTCTATTTGGACTGCAAAGCAAATGAGCTGTTTTCAGGCGTTAGAAGTTGCTCAATTGTATTCAAATTTGGCATGCGGGTATAAGGAGGCTAAGGATTCCAAAAATTCCAACCAGAACTTTCTACGACCATTTCTAATCGAGTTACGGCCTTATTTTGAATATACCGAATATACCGAATTTGTCCCGGTATGAACTAAGTTGACGGTATCTATGTATAGCGAACGAAAATAGGCCTCGTCTAGACAGCCCTATTAGACCGGCACTCCAGGTCCTAATTACAACACGCCTACGTGACCATCAAACTGTGCCTGTCGCGCATGAATCGCCCTAAATGGAATCAGTACTATTCACGGGCAGACGCTGCAAGTCAGGATCGCATCATATTCCAAGGACAATACAGTTCGGACGTTTATATTTGGCATATACTTTGATCTAGAAAGAGGTAATCATCCTCAAATATACGGAGCCCTCTATGCAATCTCTAGGCAGTTCCGGGTGGGAAGCCGTATACGCGGATCAGTCGTGTAGCGCATTAGCTGCGTCATCATCGGGGGGGGGGGGTGCGCGGGTGGGCAGTGTTTGCCTCAGGAGGCATCTTAGCATTTGACTCGGCACGGAAGCTGGGACCTAAGCTCAACCCCTTCCGTGTAGATATGTTTCATTTGGCGAAGGACGGATTATATCTGTTTTCCACGAATGTCACGCCTTATATAAACATATAATTTGCATTAGGTCCCTGTCCCCATTTCCCTACTCAGTCAATTGATCCTCGAGCATCCCCACCTCTGCTCAAACTGCACCCCTTCAACGCAGTCTATTTGCCTGTTCCCGCCCAGGCCTAAGATCAGACCACAAGCTATGGACTTCCCTTCCCACTTCCCCCCCCCCCCCCCCCTTCCCCGCCCCGCTCACACCTTATATTTTCAATCTAAAGTTAATTACATGGGAGAGTCTTCCATCGTCCATTTCTATTCGCATATCACCTTAATTTTGTTTCATGCGTAGGCATGTTGATAAAAATAAATAAATAAATTTGGCAATGAAGCTCATAACACAATATGCCACGCTATACTTGATCACAAAAGCAGGACACACTTGAGCCTAGACGATAAATACCTCGAGTTTGTTTTCCATACCTCTATCAACAATGAGTTGGTCGGTTACAGTCGTTGTCGTCCTTCAAACTCGGCTCCGATGAAGTCGTGGTCTCGGCGTGCAAGGAAGGCACGCTGAAGCTGTGGGACGTCACCTCCACCCGTCGTATGGGACTCCTGGAGGAGGTAGGCTGTAGCGAACGATATGATGGTTTCGGTATTGCCTATTGGCTAACAAGACGTTGACTGGTTGCTGCTCAAACATATTATCGTGGAATAAACCGATCCGTCAATTTCTTCCGTTCCAAAAGGAGTCTAATTCTCTCACTTTTGCACACTCTCTCAAATTATATTCGGAATGATTTTCCGACGAATCTTTTTTAATCCACTATATACATAATTTTTCTTATTTTTTATTACACATACTTCCTCTTAAAATTTAGAACCTATAAATCAATAAAACTTTCTTCCAATATTGAAAAAACGAAACGATGGAGATGAGCTCTTTCAGATATCCGGAGCACACTCGGATTCGATCAACGAGCTGTCGGTCAACTCGACCACATTGTTCACGGCTTCGTCAGATCAGACGGTCGGGTTCTGGCGGGCAGTCGATCCTGTATAGAACAGCCATGTATACGACTTACATAAATACACTAATTCGAGAGTATTGAAGTATCGATTTCGATTTAGGGTATGCATATTTCGAATGCAGCTATCTATGGTTTTAGTTGTGTTTCATTGAGGGACGTATATGTGATGGATTATTTGATATACCCTGTATAGACGTGTATTGTATCCGGATGTACTCAAAATGATGTGAAACTAGACGGCTTCACAGCTGCTACTGTGCGTGGGAGGGCTCGGTTTCGGATAGCGCTCGGTTCGTGAGATTAGAAAAAGCATGAAACTCACTGAACCATTTCCTTGTCTTCATCATCTTCTCACATCTATCTCCTCCGTTAATCAGTTAGTCGAAAAACCGAGCCCTCCTTTCTAGCTGAATTGGAAATACAAGCCCCGCAGGCTTGCTGGGAAATGTCGCCTTGGCTAGAAGGATCTGCCCTTCGGCTGTTTCACAATTTTTTTCAAATTTTGCTTCCTGCTTCGATTATGCATGTACGCTTCGTATTAACCATGTAAACTTTGTGATTACGACGATATCGTATGTATAGGCTCACAGTCTTCGAACATCATATTTTTGACGTACATCATTTGTGTTCGTTCTGCGTTGTAGAGCCCCGTTCACTTACCCTATTCTTCTCGAGCTGTGATGTTCACCTTACTCTGCGGATTGTCTTCTGGAAATTGAGGGGCAGTCGGAGTCCAGAGCGATAACCTTAAAAGGCGGGGCTCCGCCTGCCACCATTTCTGCGTATTCCTTTTCCTTTGGCTACAGTAATCCCCCATCTCCGAGTGACTATATTTGCCTCTCGCATGCTTAACCGCGTTAGCGCGGTCGGTCTCGTTCCTCTCAATAAACGATAGTGGTTCCTTACACGATTCGAGTGACGGCAAGCTCGTTCTTCCCATTCTGCAAGGCGGATGTACTCATTGGGACAGAGTGGCGCATTACGCAAGCGAGCCACCTCTATAGGGCAGAGAGAATATCTCACCGCCTTCGCTCTCCGACCTATCAAGGCTATCTCGGTATGATACGCCGGGGACGACGTCCGGCAATCGGTAGGAGGGACGGGAAGCATACCCCCACACCCTCACCCTCGCCAAGCCCCGCCCACCCCCCGGGCCATCCCCTGGCTTCAATTTACGTGCAATTCCATCGGGCCGTGTACTCCGTGTCTGCCACCTTAGCCGGGACCAAAGTGGATGGATGGGAGGTGGAGGGGGCTAACGTTGTTCTTTTGATTACCCCCCTCCCAACCTCCTGTCTTCAAGCCGTGGGCGTTGTGTCGACGAATTGATGATGCCAAACGACGCGTTCCTTTCTTTTATTTTTCTGCTTCACATCCTCGTTTTATAGCGTTATTTTGATATGCTCTTTCCTATTGTTGTGTGTTTACCGGGACTCTTCACCAATTTTCTTTTGTTCCTGTTTTCTCTCATTATTGTCGTGTCTTCTCTATCTACGTCTTCTCGTTTTGATTCTGTGTTATCTTCTTCCTGGTTTCCTTTTCATCCACAACGTTGAAATGCTTCCTGTTCTTGCCGCCTCAGTCGTGTCATTTCCATTCACTACTAAACATAAATGGTGTAGTCTGACGCGGTTTCCCCAGAACAGTGTGTAAGATTCAGGAGCGGCGACAGCTCGTCATCCTATCGGGTACCCCTCACAGAGTCATGCTCATTCTGCCGGCCCTCTCGCTTGCTCTGCTACTGCTCACGACGGCACCTCAATCGGCCGAGGGCCAACTCGTCTTCCTGAGGAGGTTAGACTCACTTGCATCCTATTCATCAAATGCTCCATTCTTTTTTCTCCTTCTTTCTTTGTCAAATCTTTGCTTCATGTGGAAAATCAAGTCAGCAATGCACTGCCATATCAAACAAGCGAACGAAGTATAAGCTGAGTCTTTTGATGGCCTAGTGTTCAAGCATACTGTGACCAGCTGTCTTTGTTGTTGACAGGAGCCCATTCATCCTTCTAATAGGACTTGAAGATGGTGAATTATTGTGCACAGTAATAGGTGGACGTTTGTGCGCTAGTCCACTGCCTACATGGTGGTATATACCTTAAACCGGAAATGCGACGACTCAAGATCAGCGCGCGTTATATTTTGTGATCAAATTATCGCAAACGTTGGGAGTTGTGTCCACCTTGATAGGCTTAAAGCTGATGCATGCAGAAATCTTGGTCCAGCGTTTATCTGTATAGATAGCTCATGGAAATGTTACGTATCTCCCTTGGGATTCGCCTAACGCAACATCTCAACCTTTATAAAAGGCTAAGTCGTGTCGTATCGTTGACTCAGATCTGACTTGGTCATCTCGCCTGAGCGAAGACCCTTCCTCATCTAGACCTTACTACTTGTCCCAAAATAGAAGCAGCTGGGCGTGAGCGGAAGTGACTAGAGTTGCCGAAGGATCTTGTGCATATCAAGAGATTAGGGAAGACTGGCATACTGCCGGGGATTAGCTTCTGATTCCTGCTAGGAGCTTGGGCGTGTATTTTCCGTCGACGATGCACGTCTAGCCGTTCACATCATTTAGCGCATTGATTTAAAGCGTTAGTAATATATGCACGGAAACGATCTCTTCAGGTCCGGTGACGGCGCTCCCTTCCTGTACGCCCCCGAACCGAAGCGAAACAACCTCTCGAACATGTTCCGAATAGGTACGCGGCCCTCATGCACTTTTGCTTAATTGAATCAACAGCGGCTTCCAGTAGAGCAATGCTGTAACTTTGCGCTGTAACCTGAAGTAAGTTTGAACGAGCAGTTCATCTTCCATTCGTCGAACTGTATATTCCATGTCTCCACGGGGATGGTATTCAGGCAAACGGGGCGGTGACGCGGCTCTCGGCAACTACATGCGGATGGGTCGTAGTCTGGAGCGCTGAGCCGCGGAGGCGGCCCTCTCCGCCCAGTCGCTCGGGACCGGGGCGACCGCAGTCCACCTAGTGGGAGCTTAGGGGAGCGGGACGCCGATGCCATCCGGGAACCCCACCCCGCTACGCTAAGCCTTAGATCATCATCATTCGTTCGCTCGCTCGTTCATCATTCATTTTCGTCACCACTTCGTCATCTCTTTTCCTCCTTCAGACCCCCCTTGTGTTTTCTCTTTCTATCTTTCTCGTTGACGCTCTCGCTTTGGATACGGTACTGGCAAAATAAAAGTTGTTCAAAGCCATGCGTCGTACTAACTTTTTTTGCTTGTTTCGTCAGGCTTCGCCCAGGCACAGCCGAATGACCCTGCTGGTGATGGCTTGGAATGGACCTTTACATTGGGAATTTGCCAAATTTCAAATTTAGGGCAAAATAATCCAAAAATGCTATAGAATCCAGCAAAACTTGTTTTCCGTTCAAGACAATAATCGGACCCGCCCTATTGTTTTGTCCGGTTGTGTCAGACTAGATGTAGGAATACTGTAGGACATAGCGAGAAATTGGGTTAGTCTGTTCTATGCAGGGGACATTTGTTCATAGAGGCGACCTTATAGAGACATTGGCGAAATTGACGGAAATTCAGAAAAGTTGATCGGATTTCAGGGAAGCATACGCCGAAAAATAAAGAAACAACGAAGAAACGAAAAACTAATTTATTAAAACGAACACGTATTTAGTTTAGCTGCCCTACTTGGTATATAAGATACAAAAAAAAATTGGTGGAAGCGTTTTGGACGACAACAAATAACATTAGCCTTGCTATTTTTTTCATTTTCTTTATTTTTTTCTGAGTTCAAAACAGAAAAGAAACAATAGGAAATGATCTAAGCCGATACGCAGGAAACATGTCCCATAGCATTCGAATAGTCGCCGACCTTGTAAAATTTGGCGTTCCAGCAAATGGCATAATCGTACGGGTAATCGATTCCCTTGCCCTGCAAGGTACCTTTAATTAGCGTAAAAATAACTCAGCTCGAATCCATATATCCTGGAAATCTTGCGCGCCCGGGAAAAACTCAGCGTTAGTGATCTTATTTTGACTTTAGCCGTATTTTTATGTATCGTTCACGGAGAGACCGCGCGATCAAGGGAATATTGACAAGGAGAGAATTTTGTTGCATTTTATATTAAAAATATAGACGCTGAAAGCATTGCAAGAAAGGTTAAAGCAAGAAGCGTACATCCCAGGAAACGTTCGTGCCGGCGGGACACTGCAGGTAGCAGGTGCCGTAGTTGCAGAAGACGGTCGCGGACGGGGCGGTGGGCGACGCATCCCGGCACACGCCACTGTGTTCGCCGCTGAACAGAGTAGGCGACAGGGTTGGCAATGCGAACTATTCTGGAATACCAACGACTACTTCTTCTGTAGACGTTTTCGGCCGAGTTGGCAATAGTTGCCTACCAAAGTGAACGTTCACATTCGTTAGTTACATAGTTCGCATGCCCAACCCTACTAGGTAATACACCGAGCGGTCGAGTGAACGAGGCCTACTCCTCCAGAGCCGATGAACCGCGTCGTTCTCGTTATCATGGTTAGCTTTCAGCGTCCGCAAGTGGGAATGGGCGTTATTTTCGGCAAAATCAATAATATTATTCGCTGTCCGGAGTTTTGGCACTGGTTATGTTTATCCTCACTCATGCTGCACGTCGCCTGCGTCATCACCGTCCCATTCCCGTTCATCGTCCACTCGCTGTCCGGGCAGTAACCGTAATACAACGGGCCCATCTCCTGCAAGATCGAGGGAATACGCCTACGGGGACAGGCTTGCATAAGTATTACATTAGCTTTCGCCGTCAACCCAGCGCCTAGCAGTTCGGGCTTTCTAAAGCTTTGAAAAATTGTAAAAGAAAATAAAAAAAATTAAAATTAAAATTGGTTCTGGGCTATCAGCGGATCGTAATCCAAGCGGAAACAACGGCATACGCTGGTCAGGCAGCCCTCGGCGCAGAAGACGTTGTTTCCGTAGTACGCGAGCTCGCTGTCATCGCACGTGTCGTTGACCGCGCACGTACCCGACCTCAGCGCAGTGCAGGTTGTCGGATTGCTCGACTTAAGGTCTGCAATCATCCGTCTGCGCGTAAGGTAAAATGAGCGTGGAAAACGTCTCCACTCAGTCTAATGGGGGAAAACGTTCCTCACAAAACACAGCCTTCGCCCTTCCAAGCGTCAAGCTTGACGTTACAAGAAAAGAAAAGTCTAGGCTTTTCACCAAGAAAGTAGACCGCCTTACTCGATTCGGCAATCTCGCAGGCGATGAAGGGATTGGCTGCGGCTCCCTCGAGGTTGGTCCAGGCGGTCCCGTTCCAGTTCGCGACGATGTTCCCATTGGACGCCGTATGCGTCAACCGCCCCAGCATCGTGCCACTGCCCGTCTGAAGGCATCCTATGCGACTCCGCTTCTTCCTTGCTTATAATTAGTGAGGATCGATTATGTTTCTTGTTATGACCTATCTACGCGACCCTGGAGAGACGCACAAGGAACACTAGATCTCTGATGGCAAAGCCACTCTTTTGACCACGCGATAGTTCAGAGTATAACTGCAGGATGGGATCAGCTCACCGAGTAGATGAGCGTGTCGGCGTAGGCGTTGCACGCGACGCCGCACGTGGCGGGCGCGGCGTCGAGGCAGACGCGGCCCGGCTCGCACAGCCGGAACGAGCCGTTCTGGTACTTGGGCAAGCAGGCGGCTGCAGAAAAAAGAAAAGGTAGGAAAACTAGAAACGTAAGCATAACAAAGATATAATAAACCCTAAAACGCTAGAAACTTAGTTATAATAAACCCGTAATAATAAGCCCTAAAACTCGCTACGCTAGCAACACTGGTATAGTCTAGAAAATCGGAACGTATAAATCGCGATTCCGCCGCTACTGTCTTTAGCGAATTTTTCGCGCTTTGAAATGCCATTTCATTCCAAGATAAGATATCAGGGACATGGATAGATCTTTGAGATCAGTGCCTCCTATGTTTTACATAGTACAGTTTAGAAGTTGATTTTATCACTTTAAAAGGCACCGGAATCGGCGATACAATCGGAACGATTATATCTTTCCTTTTTCTCTACTATATGTATTATGTACCTCCACATGCGTATCTCTCCGAGCCGACCGTACCGAGAGAGCTTCCGTTAGACTCGACAATATTGAATACTCCCGGACCCGTCCTGAAACCCTATTATGAAACGAACCGAAGTCCATATTTTGAGTTGAAAAACAATAAATTTCTGCTACTCGGCAAAAAGTTTCATTCTACATATTTAGTAACGTTTTCTGCACTGTAAAACACTAATATTTTTTTCCTATGGTGTACCCGATAAATAAATAAATACGTGTTGTGAGATCGTGCTGCTTACATGCACTGGAGCGTAGTGCCGGCAGCCTGCGGAACAGTCAAATTCGGTGTGAAGGAAACCAGCACGAGATTGCCCGAGCAGGAGATGTTCTGACGAAAATTATAATATTTTATCTTCAAAACTATGAAATCATCAAATCGCGTCATATGCTCACTTTACTGATGCGCTTTGCAAGCTAACAGTGAATTTACCAGCGAAAAAGGTTCGATTCTTTCACAATATTGTTGTTGAGAGTACCATTCCCGCAGTAGAGTTGTCGATGACCAGGGCATGGTATCCCTCAGGAATGGGCAGTTCGGACGGGTCCGTGCACACTTGAAAATATAGTGTTGAAACTACATATTACAAATTTAAATTTTGAATTTAGAAGGGATTATCGTTGGAGAAAACATTTCGTCAGCTGCCTCCAGTTTTATTTATGACGGCAAACGAGCGGAATGATTCTGTTGATGGAACGATCTTACCTAGTTTATAAATACCTTGCATGTAGTACCTGTACAGTTAGGTTGCTTGACCATTTCCGCAGCTGTGTTTACACATGATATTTTAACGGTGTCAGACATTTCCGAGCCGAACAGAACGCAGGACGACGAAGAGTTTGAGTAGACGTACGATTCGCACTGAAATAGGGCAATGGATAATTGAAAAGCACATAGGAACTAAGGCGTCTTCTCCTTTTCAGCTGGATTCTTGTTAAAATTATCTATTTTTCGCGCGTCCTCGTATGTGTACTATGGCTTTTCGACGTGTACGCCTGAACGCTCCGATCTCTTTGTTCTGAAAACGTAAGCCGAAACCCACGGATGGTCGACGGCCCCTTCCGTCTGTTGAGAATGGTAACAAATGATGAGACAGTTGAAACGTTCTTTGGAAACTTTTTAAAGCCAGTAAATCATCATCTACTGGGAAATATAATTGCGCCACGCTGAAGTATTTGAGGAGCGTTCTATGGACTTTGTGTACCTATCTTATCAAAAACAACATTCAGTGGATGGATGGTTTCGTAGCACATCGAACTACTTCGCGTTGGACCAAAATTCTTCTCTCAGCTGCGTTTATCTGCACGATGCAATCGAATTTACAGTAATTGCATTCCACTATACTAGTTATATTTCTTACACACGATCAAGCGTACACTTGTTAATTGAAAATGCATGGGCAAATGTACACGTATTTATACTATATGTTTGGTATACTTTCCTCGGCCGAAATTTGACGAGGTGAACTGCCGATGAGAAGAGTGTGCCGCAAGACCTACCGAGCTATCTGCGAGGCAGCTGTAGCTGCAGTCCTGCTCTGCGACGCCCTCGTCCAGGTGCAGGACCATGCGGGGAACGGTCGTCGACTGGACACTGAAGCACGAGCCATCCTGAAAATATTTAACGTTTGAGGGAAGCGCTCCGCTTATCGATGTCGTTCCAGTACGCGACAACAGAGTTGCAAAAACACAGTAATGTCCCGGTTCACCGCTAAGGAAGCTGCTTATTTTTCTTATTGTTAGCACAAAGCATTTTTATGCGACTCTTCAGAGACTCTAGAACAGCACCAATCTTCGGAATTAGGTAGAACTCGACAAACGTATTACAATGTTGACGCCAAGAGGCTCTAGGATTTGCATAAAAGCTAACATTTGCTACAGCTGCTATGAGAATTTCAACTTGTGTTGCGCGTAAATGATAGAATGGATCTATCATTTATTGCCGCACAATGTGGAATCAAAAGAGAGGACCCCTTTTAAATGATTCATCGCCTACCGTACCTTCCACACTTACCACAACCCACGCACTGATGACTAGTGTGAAGAGGAGTTGATAGACTGTGGTACGGCGCATGCCCGTTTCCGGCTTGGTATTGCTACGGGAAACCTCGGGGGAGTCGGAGAGTCACGAGAGATGGATAGTAGACTATATGGGCCAGACGAAGAAGCAGGAAAGGGTTAATCCTAGACACAGGGCAGAGTTCAAGTCCGCCTGCCCTCTTCTCGTTTCCCCTCTCCTTTTTCTCTCGTCGGGGACAATGCGATGAGAGTTTTGTTGTCGCCAGCTGGCTTAATCACTGCCGCTTCGCCTAGAATTCAACTTCTCCTTATCAGCAAAGGTGGCTTCGCATGGTAAAGGGGATTTTAGTGCAACTTCACGCATAATTACACACAGAAAAAAATGTGCTCTATTTGGCACCTTGATGTGCTCGTTTTCGCCCCTGGACATACATGTGCCCCATGGAGCACATAATGTGCTCGATTGGGCACATTGGAAGCTCCGTGGGGCACATTATATGTCCAGGGGCGAAAAAGAGCACATATTTTTCTCTGTGTAGTAAAGAGGGAGATAGCGTATTATGATCATGCTCAGCTCCTTGACTCGGGTCCAATAGGAGGTATATATTGTAAATAGGTACATCGTTTTTCATCATTCATATATATCTATGTATGAGTTCTTCAAAGATACTCTACCGATAAGGGTTTGCGACTGAACTATGTATATAGTTTGGCGGACCAAACCAACGAAAATAGTTTGTTATTATCATGCTCACAAGGAGAGATTGTAAGGTGGTCAAAATTTATAATAATAATAATATAATAATAATATTTATGCGATTTCACAGAGAAATGCGAGAACAAAGAGAAAAGAGAAAAAAGGAGCAGTGAAAGAAAAAAGACTATATGGACTACTAACAATAAGCACGATAATTACGTATTTGATAAACGGTCAGCGTTAAAGGCTCTGGCTGAACGCATTAAAAAGCTGTTTGTTCTATAGTTCTGGCTCTTACATGAATATGCAAGCATGAAACCAGGTCCTCTGCACCTAGTAGCCCGAATATTGTAGTGATGACTTGTATTATTAGATAGCCGTGTTTTCCCGTAAACTAGGTTGAGGAGCATTTTGGAATCAATCATTTTTCTTCTGCCCTCTAAACTTTCCAGCTGTAGTTCAGAGTTTCTAAGGTCATGACCGGGCATATCGTTCCACGACTTATTGAGACATCGTTGAAAAACCCTTCTAGTGAAGTAATTCTGAACTTTTTCGAGTGCAATTATATCTTTCTGTTGATATGGGCTATAAAAAGTTGTAAAACTTTCCAAAATGGGTCGAATATATATTGTATACGCACTAGTGAGAACCTTCTGATTCTTAGTTCTAAGAGCGCGAAGTAAAAGTTTAAGGGCACGCTTCGCCTTAATTGTAATAATAATAATATTTATGCGATTTCACAGGGAAATGCGAGAACAAAGAGAAAAAGAGAATAAAAAGGAGCAGTGAAGGAAAGAAAGACTAGATGGAACAAACAATAAGCACGATAATTACGTAGTTGATATACGGTCAGCGTTAAAGGCTCTGGCTGAACGCATGAAAAAGCTGTTTGTTCTATAGTTCTGGCTCTT
>LS917045.1:178028-215088 GCA_900490955.1 Micoletzkya japonica | reverse complement strand
TCGTTGCTCAAATGTCGTCGGAGGGAGATGGGGTGCAAAATGAAGTGGGGAGATGAGGGGGAAGGGGTGGGTAGTCGAACAAAACCAACCGCACCCCTAAAAGTTGATTCTGAGCCGAGATATGGCTCGTTGCTCAAATGTCGCTTGCTCAAATCAAAACCCCGTTGCTCAAATGTCGTTGCTCAATTGTCATAGACCCGAATATGTATTAGAAAAGTTCTTGAGTATAATTGAGTCTGGTATCTTAGAGGAGAGCCAGGTTTCACTAATAGAATAAGAAAATTCATTTTGAGTAAAAGAGTCAGAGAGTCTACTTTTTTGTTGATTGATCGACAGTTTGCATAATAGCCATTCTGAGCGAGACAGAGCCTTTGACCTTGACTACGTTTCTGAGACAATCCTATTGAAAACCCGAGTTGGAGTTATACGAAGGACGAGATGGGGGATACTGTAGGGACTGGGGAGGATTGGGAGGGGCGCCATACTGAGCGACAGAGGAATACGAGAAGCTAGAATTGGCATAGGGCGGGGATTTACTGTAGGTATTGCGGTAAGGCTGGGAACGAGAGGAAGAAGGCTGTACAGGACGAGGGGGGTTACTTTATGTATTGTGGTAAGGCTGGGAATGTAAGGACGGCGGTTGAACAGGGCGAGGGGGATTGAATACTCGAGGATACTACAGTAAGTGAGTGCACGTAGGGACGTAAGGGCATACGTAGGGACGTAGGGACAAGGTGGATCCGCGCGGCCTGAAAAGAAGCTGAATGTAATAATCATTTATGTATATTACTGCAGCCAAGATTCGAAATACTACTCAATAAATCATTGAAGGTATCTTAATCTTAGAATGTTTATTAAAGGTAACATAAAGTGTCACAGATTATCATCCTGACGTGTTGGTCTGGATGAGAAACTTCCATAAAACTAATATAACCCTTTAATTTTACTTGCTTTTCTTGGAATCACGGGAAGAAGAGTTTGAGATCATGTATTTGACCCATTCATGCACACGGTAGATGGGAATCGGGTCGCTATTGACCCGGGGAGAGGAGAGGAGAAGGAGATCACTTCCTTCCCTTCTCACAGCATTCCGCCCGGTGAAGAATGTGTCTAATAGCGAATTGACCACTATTTCTGAATTTTCTCAAGACTGGCTAATCCAATCTGCACCAAATTTTCGGAGTAGTTAGAATTCATGGAGACGATCTTAAGTTTAAAAATTCATAATTTTTCGTTCACTGGTTCGCTCACAGGATCGGATCCTATGCGCGGAAACCGCTATTCGCTATTAGAACGCTTGGAATGCTGTGTTCTCCCTAGCCATTTCCGCGTTGTCTCTCATATAGTTCCTGTTTTTCGCTTACTTTTTCGCTATTCTTCACTTCATCATGTCGTTTCTTGTTTTCTTATATCATTCTACATTTCAGAGTCGTGATTCTCTCAAAAACGAAAGAAATTGCACAGCTGCAACGCGACAACGAAAGGAAAGGGCAAACATGAAACACATTTACACAATTTTAGAATCTTCTCTTGTCTCCTCAGAATCTTCTTGAAATCTTCGGCATCTCTTCACCTTCGCATCTCTTCCATGGAACTGCATTTTACGGCCTTGTCACCATTATCTCCACTCACTAACGGAGGACTGCAGCCGTTTCGGAATGGAAAGGTATGAAATGAAAAGGAGATGCGAAGATATTCAGATGAAATTTAGATCAAATTATCGGCCTGTCTGACGCTATCTTCGTTCCCATAAAAAACAATAATTCAGATTTTCATGACAATAATTTAGATCTTCATGAGACGACATGGCACACAACGATTGCACGTGCAATATTTTTATCACTTCAAATTATACAATGGACTGGAATAAAATTGACTGCTTGAAGCTCTATACAAAATCTATTCATATATCATTGAATAGGAACAGAGATTATTCTAACCCGGTGGAGATGTTTCAAGTAAAAAATCTCAAACATTACCCTTTCTGTCGCCAAGTTGGAAAAACAGTATAGGGTTGGTGCACGGCCACACCAAGTATCGCAAACTGAAGCACCTGGTACCAGGTTGGTGGGTTTAGGGCGCATGGAACCAAGTTGGTATTATTTCATCCTTCACTTTTGCTTTGCTTCCTTTTGGCACCAAGTTGGTTGAAATTACCAGAGTGTATTTAGCTCTCACACTGTCCTATCGAGTGTATTCTGTTTGTTATAGTTCCACGGACATATAGTATGGAATAAATCTATTATGTTATTTATGTAGAATCAATAAATATTTCTATTCCTACTACGAAGTGGTAACCCAGAAGAGGCTGCGAACCAGCCAATAATAAAAGAAATAGATATAATTTATAAGTCTTCTCTTAATTATCTTACAATTAGCGTGAGTTGAAGAAATGTTTTAGATACCATCATTTTGCTGCCCGCCCTTCAGCGGTTGGTAGATTAGTTGCTACTGTCCTACTGTCTGCGCTTGTATGGACCACGTGGTCAAGTGGTTAATTGTTTTGCCTGCCAATCAGAGTGTCGCGGGTTCGATCCCGGGCGGCGGGGAAAAAACGAGTGCATCAGTGCGGGGGTACCGTATCCCCGCACCACCATTTCACACCTAATGTACCCTTGCTGTGTTAGGCAAACTTCTTAGCTAAAACCACTGTTCAGGGACAGAAGATCCAGTTATCTGGAGATGCACTGTACGACAGTAGGGGATACTGTGCGAACTTCTGCCGATACGAATTCATGGCCTATCCTCTCAATATAATCATCGCCTTTACAGTAACGGAGAAGAAAGATTAAGGTCCGAGATGGACAAATAGAGATTATAGAGTGATAGAGAGTAACAAGCATCTCAAAAGTCACTATTCTAGGGTCAAGTGCGGCTCTGGAAGTGATGGGCCTGGAAACGGCACTGAACACTCTTGTTCATGAGATGGGATACGAGAATGGCTACCCAATTGGGAGCATCTCAACGGATCGATCGAAGGCCGTCGCTTGTCTCATAAAGGAAAAATTTCCCTCAATCACTCGATATAGTGATTTGTGGCATTTCTGCCGTAATCACACCCTCTTCCTTCTGGAGGTTAGACATTATGGGAGACTGTAGTACCTGAGCCAGTCAACCTGATAATGAGAGTGTGGGATATGAACAAATTGTAAGCAACCAAAGGAAGGTTCAGAAGCGAAAAATCAAGAAGTACAAGTACCTGCTCCCCTTCTATAAACCCTTGGTCTCACATATATGGTGGGATGTTATCAGCAGCAAGGGAGACGCTCAACTGGCCAAACAACGGTATATGGCAGCACTAAACCACATCGATGGTGTGCATAGTTGGAGCAAGGTAGCAAGCAACCGATTAAGTCATCTAACAAGCTAAAAAATTAAAGACAAAAGAGGAAAGAGAAAAGGCTTGGCTAAATGATTCAAAAGATGAAAGGCCGTCAAATTACAGAGTCGGATGTTCCCTACACTGACTGCCTGTGAGCATGAGCCGAGGTCAAACAATAAGGGAGGGACCGGGCTGACCAAGGTAGCACTCGAAAGAGTAGCCACCTATTGGGAGAAGAACGTCGATGACGTTGCTTCATGCTCGCCATACGTCATGACCTCCGAGGTTGAAAGCTTCCACTGAATGATGGCCATGCTCGAGCCAAAAGTTCATGCCTTCTCATTCGAAGGTTAGAGAATAATACGGATCTATTATTATACATTTAATGAACATCAGGGGGCTTTATAAAGGCTTTAGAGATGAAAAAATTGCAAATACAGGGCACACAATCTGATCGATGGTCTGTGTCATGCGTTGGAATGGCATGAAGAGGGACAAGGAGGAGTGCAAGATTGTAGAGAAGGGAACACCGCGAATGGTGTACAGTAAGACGAGGAAGGAAAAGAGGCCAAGGAAGACGTACAGTAAGGCGCCATACGGATACAGGTAACGTTGTACCCATCAATGATAAATGAAGTGCCCGTTTTCTTAAGAAGGACGTGCTCGCGGAGGCATACAGGATTCGGAGGGAAATGGATCGGGCGCCTACTGACTACAAGCACAGCGCACCCTGGAGCAAGGAGCTGCTGGAAGCAGAGCGCAGAAGACAAGAACATTGAAGAGAGCGATGAGGAGGAGGAGAGAGGGATCGATGACCCCATCGAAGAGTTGGCCCAATTAGAGATAGAATACGATGGAAATGAGAGCGAATCAGATAGTGAATAGACTGTAATCTCCTCATAATATCAAGTAAAAGTAATTTGCGTTGTAATATGGAAACTTAAAAGATAAATCCATCAAATATTATTGAATAAAACTCTACGTCCGTACGTTTTGACGACTATGCGCTGACCCTGCACACTTCGGCACCGCAGGTTACTGCCGGAATGGAATATTCTAAACTGCGATTTCCGTTCAACTCTGGATATGAATGTACATTAGAAAAAATATTTTGATATAGAAATACTCAATACCAGCAAGGAATAGTCGGAAAAACAAGAAAAAGAAAAGAAAATGGGCAAAACGAAGCCTAGAATATTCCCTTCCGATCGTAACTACAATGCCGACTTACGGTGCTTAGTGCATAGTCGTCGAAACGTTCACGGACGTTGAGTGTTATTCAATAATACAGGTTAATACGGAGCGCGAACATGGTAATGACGAGACGGCCGAAAGGGACAAAGTGATAAAAGAACGAAACATAAAATAAAGCAAGGAAAAACGGCGACTTGAAATAAAAAAAACCCGGTTTTGAAACATCCTGAGGTCAAACCTACCGTAATACCAATGTACCACAATACGATCGTGTTGAGAGGCTCTACCTCTTAGCATGTAATTATGATAGTTATGATTATTACACACAAATATTGATTTATATAAACCGGTTTTCATCTCATTATTTTCGTTTCTCATATTAGATATGCAACCGGACCACGAGTTTCTGGCCATATTCGCTCTTTACGTCATTCAGTAGATCTAATCATCCTGATCGGGTATTTCGAATTTTATGCGCTTTCGTTCACTCTCCGCGGAGTACTGACGGTGCAAAGGGCCGAACAAGATGAACGTAAGGTTCCGTTCATTCATCGTGATATTCAGGAATTACGTTAGCGAATCGGATTACTATAGGGCGGGATTACGGCATAGGCGTACTTGGTGTCCTTGCGTGGGCGGTGCTCGTGAAACCAAGCCTGGTCCTCGTGGTCCTTCGACAACGAAAATACTCTGTTTGCTATGGTAGGGTACGGTAGGGTACGGTATAGTAGAGAAAAAACGAAGATATAATCGGTCCAGGGATCCCCCGATGCCACGCCCTCTAGATAAAAAGCGGAAGTATTTATGCACGGAACGATATATTCTTCCCGGGAATTTCGCGAAACTGTTGAAGCGGTTATAGCGGTCTCTTGTTGTAATTTCGTGTCATTTCGTGTTTTCTTTATTTTCAATTTGAATATTTCTTCATAATATCACACTCATGAACGAAATAGACCACATTTGATGCATTATTTTGTCTGATCCCAGCTCGGTTTTTAGATGCAAGATCATAATCTCAAAAACTGAAAAAGAAAACATAAAATAAGCTGTAAGAACGCACGCAGCACCCAAACATACAGAATAAATCGATAGCAGTAAAATCGAAAATAAATCGTTCCGAAGATGACGTATAAATTCCACTTCTCGCTAAGGCCAGTAACTTTAACCAGACCGTATTTTCGAATTAAACGTTCTGCTTTCCTCTACTACAGGCTTTGAGCTTATGTCAGCAGTTCTACAGTATTCGGTTGCAAAAATGCAACCTCGTATCTCTTTGCGTGTCACAATGTCAACCACACAATTTTTTTCACAATTCCAGTTGTCGCGGTATACGGTATTGTTGGGGTATATATCTGTAAAAACCAAGGATAGGCTACAGTATTCCCCCAGCCTACCTCTCTACTCGATGGATGCCCTCTTCTCCACTCCTCTTCTCTCTGTGTTCATTCTCTTCTCGGTGGACATCGCTGGATCCAACCACCCACCTACAGGACACGGATAGGAAATGATTGGGGATTGAGGGGGCGGGGGTTGACGGGGGAAGGTTGGGGGGGGGGTTGATGGAGATAATGGGATTATCTAGAAGAGAGCACAGAACGCTGAGTGTACGAGAGAGGGGAGGATGATGAAGAGACGCCAGAGAAGCAGAGGACGTGCAGATAAGTTTATTTATGCTGAACGCAGTTGGTTGGGATGAGGTATAGATACATGTAAAGAGAAATTTGCAGTTTCAGTAAATAACGACTTTATTGATTTGGGAATGTGAAACGAGAAACGAGATGAGGAAAGAATGAGGAAGGAACCCGTATCTCCACATCATCTAGAGGGGAGAAATAGGGATGAGGGGGACGGATAGAAAAGTGTATATTCTTTGCGCTCTAATCATATACTAGACAATAATAATTGTCGACAAAACTCACGCAAACCAAGGGATTCATTTTAGCTTTATCCCTTGTTTTGCATACAGCGTAGCTAGGCAGTTTCAGTTAGGAAGCATTCGGTGTTACAAGACGATATTCATCGGTCGTCTGAATCATGTTTTTCTATCTCTTGTGGAACGAAAACATACAGGGAAGTATTCGGGCAAATATTGGATGAATAGATAGTGTCTGGCTTTGATGGTTTGATTTTACTTCGTACTTGACAACGTATTGGTCATAACACGTCCATTTTACTTCATCAACTTTGACTGCTTGATGAACAACTTTTATCCTATTGCAGTCCATGATAAGAAAATACTAGAGCGCACGTTTGTCTTGCTCTATCTTTTACGAAATCATTACGTCTTGTGAGAAACTGCGTAATACATCCTCAACCAAGCAAATTGTTTCTATGAGCGGGGGTAGCTAGTCAATTCGTCTGGAAAGAATGGCGACAGCTGTAATGCCGCGTGTTCCCATCTAATGCTCCCGATTTCGCTCGTTTTCCTGCACAGTGAGCCTGGATACAGCCACTCAAGCAAACGGAGAGTTGATGGCATTACGCGCAGTGCCGACAATCCCCCTCGCAACACCGTGCTATTTCGGACAGCTCGCCATTGCTCTTTTATTGACCGAATTTACCTTTTGAAAATTCTGAGAAACTCGTATTCTTGTAGGAAAGGATTTAGAGAAAAAAGGAAGTCACATTTTTGAAATGTCAACAGCGAATCGTGTTTCCTATTTCTTCTAGTCCGTTATGGCGCATATAATCTTATGGCACATATTTGTCCCGCATACATGAACAATGCGCCCTTATCTCATGATCTATCTTCGTATAGAGGCCGTGAGTGCATAGGTATGTATATGAAATAGGCATAAGTGCGATTCCGCTCACAGAATATAGATACCGCACATAGCCAATGCGATAGCCCGAATAGTTCTGAGAAGTCCCGACTATGCATATACGTTTAGAATTGTTCTGTCAACCGAACCATCCCTGACGCACACAGAAAATATTCGTTACCTCACTGAATTGCATGTACAACATAAGTATTCCTCTTCGTATTCCTCTGTATACCCGAAACCTCTACTCAATTGTTCACCTTGCCTATACATTTGCCTATGTACAAGCCTAGTGTCAACAAGCCAGTGGGAAATATACTTCCCTGATATAATAGGACTTCTCGAATATTTGCCAGAATTCGCTTGCTCGAATGGCTTCGCTTCTGATGAGTACTGTGCTGTACAATACCACCAACAGTCGGGAATTATTCGTTGTAGCGTGCGTTGTTCAAGTAAGTTTGACTCGCATATACTCGTGCTTTATAGATACGAGAATAGATTAGTAAAAGCAACTTATTTTGAGAGAAAAGTTCGGTCCCAGGCTTCGACTGCTCTCGCATGCATCGTTGTCTCGCCTTTCGTTACCATTGCTGTGTATCGAGCGGGTATATTAGAAGTTCCACGGGAGTTGTCCACAAATACGGAACGATTTAAAACTTTTAATTGAAATAACAAACTATTCCCGTTGATTACGGCATCCAACTGATCCCTAACGTGTGACCATGGCAGGTATTAGTAGAATCGTAAGAAAATTGAAGTCTTAGAGGTAGATCAGGGCGCGTATTTGCATAGACAGTTCGCAATCGTTTGCGTACTTTTGGACAACTCTCGTGGAACTTGTAGTAGTCTTACTTATTAATTTAGAATAATCAGCCGGTCAGCCGTTTTATTTGGCTCATCCGAAATTGTCATCGAAATTGCCATTAAGTTGCTTGTTTAGAAAACAGCAGAAAGAAATCGCAAACAGATGTTGTCATTTCTTCTCCTGCATATTTTGACGGTATAGAATACGTTATTGGACCGTACTTTAGAAATAAGTGAGGTCACAGAACAAAAGGATTAAGGAAAGTAGCCGCAGTAGTGCTTATCATACATTGCTTTAGGCGTAATCCATCGTAACTTTCGCCTCCAAGTCATCGTCGGCTGCGTACAGAGTTGCCTCGGAATGGCCGCTCGGGTCGTGCTGTCCCTCTACCAACTGAAGACTGTTCTCGAGCCGGGTATCTACGATCCTTTGGGAGGCCATCATTACATCAAATCGGCCATTTCATCAAGATCTACATAAATACCAATTAGGGTTGAGAAAACGACCGATTTGATCGAATGGTGGCTTTCCGATCTTTTTGACCAGTGTTTTTTAAACTTAAAAGTACTGACTTTTTGCTTTCAGCATTCTTAGACACTATTCGTGATCTATGAGATAGTGCGCATCTATAATAGAAAAGCAATGTTATTTGATATGAGATTGAACCTCACGGTCGCCTTTCCAAAGGGCAATCTAACAATAAGGAAAGAAGTGAACTTGCTCGTGATTCATTGAACATTATGAACTAAAAACACAACGACTTATTCTCTTCAAAATAATTTTTACCCACGAAAACAATTTCAGCATGAATAGAACGAGGAGAATTAGAGTAGAGCCGTCGAATCACGTCCTTTTATGGTTAACTTTCATCTAGTTCAGCATAGGCAAGACGTTGATGGCTTTATGTAATACATGAAACATAACCACGAAAAAGACTCGATTCGACGGCTCTAGATTAGAGACATTGCCCGCCCTTCAATCAGTATCAGTTTCTCGAATCTAAAAATACAATTTTTCTTTTTTTGTCTTTTTAGCAGGCTAATTGTCACTTTAATAATTATAATTATTACTCTATAATGACAATTATCACTTTATAATGAGCTCGCCGCTTGTATAGTAGGGTAGGTGATGCGGAATGCACTAGTACTAATTGAATTTCTGAAAAGAGCTTCGATATAGAATCGGCGAAACACTTGGACTAATAGAATGCTGTACCGAACAATTTAAGTATTTTACTTCCAGTTGACTATCCGCCACTACGAATCATCGACTTGGCCGTAGCAGAATTCCAGGGATACGGATGTAGTGTGTAAGGCTTTTGTTGCGAGTTGTACCTATACGATTTTATCGATCATGCACATTGTGTTACTACATCAATCAGTATACTGATATATCTAACAATTCTCGCTGAATTGCATATTTTTTTCTGTAAGAAAAAGCTAGAAGAGCTAGAAGAGCTAGCTAGAAGAGAAAAAAACTAGACAAATTCATGGCAAGTAGGTAATCTAACTCCAACAACTTTAAAGCGTTTCACTCAAGCAGTAGCTAATTGCATTATAATGTTTTTACAGTGTTTTACATTATAATGTTTTACAATGTTTTTTTACATATTACAGTGTGCTGGGTCTTGCAATCGAGCGCACGTTTGCGACATTTACGTGGAAATGGTATGAATTTCTTCTCCTACAGTCTCGCTGTCTCTAACTTTGCAATACCTTTCCCTTCTATAGTCTAGAAAATCGGAACGTATAATTCGTGATTCCGCCGCTACGGTGTTTAGCGATTTTTTCACGCTTTCAAACGGTATCATTCCGATCCAAGACAAGGTATCAGGAAAATGGATAGCTTTTTGAGATCAGAATTTCCTAGAGCTTCGCATAATGTATATTAGAATTTGACAAGATCAGTATGCAAGGCACCGGAATCGGTGCTACGACCGGAACGATTATATCTTCCATTTTTCTCTACTATATGCGCATTATCAATGAAACGAAACGTAATGAGCAAGCATGTGCAAGTAAGCATTACAATAAATCGCGGGAAGTCTAGGAGATTTGGGGAATAGAAAAGAAAAATCGCCTGACTCTCTGCTTTCTTCCATGCTCCCCATCACTTTCTCGGTCTTATAATGCAATTTTAAAAAAGGTTTGGTTTTCAACCCCTAGTACTCATGCTGTGCCACGGACATCGTGCAACGCAATGGGTTACGGACTAACTGCAGGCGAGAGGAACCAGATAGCAGGCTCTGCGACAGCACTGTAGCCTACTCTTTATCTAGGACGTCAAAGAGAAGAAGTGCTCTATGCTGATCAGGTACGAGCGGGGCGCGCGCAGCACGTGTCTCGTGTTGGTCGCGGCCGAACTGCCGACCCTCTTCATCTTCGTCATCAGACTGACTCGTCCCGAGGGTAGGCAGTAGGCTACGACTAGGAAATAATACTTCGATCATAGGAATTTTCTTATCGAAGAGAGAATAGCGCACAAGAGTACAGCGCACTTCATCCCCTGAGAGCATTGCCCTGCACACACCACGTGATAACGAGCCATAGGGGGGATTTGAACGCAATTATGAGGAGACGAGAGAGAGAGTAAAAAATATCATCAATATTTCAGTTTCGATTGCTGTCCTTATCATTGTTCTGATCTTCGGCACCTTGGTATGTTTTCCTTACATTTCTGAAGTACTCGAACCCGTAATCAATTCAACTCTTTTAAAGGACAAGACCTCTTTTCTACTTTCTAGTCTTTCTTTCTCTCACTGGAGAGTGTCAGCCTGTCTATAGCGTGGAAAGTGGAAAATTAAATAACATAAAAAGTCTAGCTCTTCTGCGTCCTCTTCTCCTACAATGCGTACATGGAGCGAAGGCCATCGTACGATACGGAAATGTACTCGCTATCGCATTCGTTTCAAATCCGGGAAAATGTTCGGATCATGAGGGTTGGTCCTTATAATACTTTAAATATCATCATAGCTCACAATGATGTTCTAAGAAGTAGTTTACTAAGTGAAGAGCCAACTTCAGTTAATCGCCAAAGTCGCAAGACCTCTCACGCTCTTGTGTTTCATCGGGTTTACCCTGTACACGGCCTATATCCTCTACCCCAATCCGCTGATCATAGCTCTCGCGGACATCCACCAAGCATTGTATGTGAAGGGTCGCGAAACGAATAAAAAACTCTGGAACGCTATTGAACTCAATTAGTATGTGATGAAGAGTTTCTGATCACACTGATATAACTGGAAGTGCGCAAGATATGTTATTTGTGTACTTCGCGTACATGTTGTCATTTCAGCTGCTGTCTCATTGTATGGTTGCTCATAGCGCGGAGCGATGTAGCCTTCAAGAACGAACTCTACAGCATACCGATCATAAGGAATCTACAGAATCGCATCGGAGTACAAGTAATCATGCAAAACATTTCTTGAAAATATTTATGTACTAAATATACAATAGCATTATATTAGCTGATCGCTGAGAATGCAGTCAAAGCGGGACTTATTTTACGGAATAATTTAGGTGGTCAATAATATTTTTCAGAACCTGGAGCTGGAACAGACGAAACTGAAAAGGTACACGCTCTCCGCACCTTGTGAGGCAACGGAGTTCTACTTCACTCAATTGCACGATGCGTGGCAGTGATTCATATATGCTTTTAAAGCCATCTGATCAATTTTCTGACTCAAATTCTAATCATGTCATCGTCAACGTCTTTCGCTTTTTGAGAAAGTTAAAATAGTGTTACTCTTCCGCGTTTGTCTTGTTCCGATTTTACGCGTATTTCTAGCTGAACTGCTATTGTTGAATCCGTTCTACTATGATAAAAGATTATTTTAAAACGAAGGAATATGCAATAGTCGCAAAATAGTGCTCTCAGGCTGAGTTATTTTCATTTACTGGACCGCACAGGCACACACGCCAGTTTGTGCGGTCCAGTACAGATAGTGAAGATGGGTCAGTCCTTGATTAATGCTGAGGGTCTCTGCACCTCAAAACACGCACGCTCTTGTCCGTCTAACCCGACCTCTACGTCTCTCACTGCACAACTATCGCCATTCCTCTCGTTTGTCTCACTCTTTGCCATTTACCGAGACGTCGGGAGAAAGTGTTCGGTAGCGATCTTTGTGGTGCACAGCATTCCTAGCGTTCGATTAGCGAATGGCGGTGCCCGCTGTGATCTATCGTCACTGCGGCCGCAAATATGAACCAAAATTCACCAATTTAAAAACTTAAGCTCCTCCCCATCAATCCAAAGAGCTGCCAAAATTTGGTGAAGATTCATTCAGCCGTAGAGGAGTTAATTCAAAATTAGTTGCCAATTCGCTATTAGACACTTCCCCTTTCGGTGGGAATGCTGTGGGTGTAGCATTGTTGGAGCTCTCATGCTTTGTTCCTTTGCGCTAAATGACAAACACTTAGAAGCACTGGTCGTGAATTGGTTAATGAAGAAGTTTAAGATTGCTTGTGGCAATTGTTCTGGAAGCCTTTATTATTTAAAAAGTAAAATATTCATTTATAAATGAAGTATTATATAACAAGTGAGATACTTCAGCTCGGTGTAGAACCGTCCATGCCAAGTGCATCGTCTCGTGTGGGGGAGGGCGCACGAGCGAATTCCTACTCGAAGGCACACTCACATTCGTCTCTGAGGACCTGGAGATCAAAACGAAGCAGAAGGCACAGAAGAGGCACTCTGACAAGGAGACGGGCATTTCCTCCTGGCTATCATCCCTACCCCTTCCAATGGATGCCCTCTTCTCTCTCTTCAACGTCAACGTCTGGAAGAGGTTGCTCTGCGGAGTCCTCGTCGTCACCCTTCTCTTTTATATGCGACGTTCTTCTATTGTATTTAGGGTCTTACCACCTAATCCTACCCCAAAATTCTCTTCTCGTCGTTTCCGTTAGAGGGAGTGTAGCCAAGCGAATAGGCTTTCCTCATCCTTCTTCCTTGTTCGCAATATAATAATAATAATTACAGTCCCCAAATCATATGAGCTATTGGTAGTTGACCTAAAGTTTGTGACGGAAACGGTGAGAGTGGTTGCGGTGTATAGAATAGGGGAAACAGTCGAAGAGACATGTTGAAATAGATATATTGATCCCGAGGAATTGTACTAGAGAGCACTAACGTCTTGAGAGGGTTGATGGGGAAAAGGGTTTGGAATGGATCGAACAGTCTAGGTCACGACGGCTTCCGCCGTTGTAAACAGGGGCGAGCATATGAGTAAGGGGGAAAGAAGAAGGGAAGATATGAGTAAAGGGAAGTAAAGTTACGAAATTGGCAGTAGTTGAAAAAGGGAAAAGAGATATTTTCTAGTGAAGGTTCAGGTACACGGTGGTCGATGCTCGCTCGACCTCGCACGACGAAACGGTCCCGGAATCAAGTAAAAAACTTTTTATAAATATAAAATGTTCTATTTATATTTCAGTCAAAAATGCTGCATTTCCATATTCTTGCCATATTGCAGAGCTGTCGTCACTTTCCACGCGAAGCTCACCGCTCCATCGAAGCAGGAAAGCACAAAAATTGGGGCGAAAATTATGGTAAATAGCGTTATAATAAAATTATTTCCCCATATTTATTTAATAAATTACAAAACCGCTATTGCAGATCAACCAAGCGCATACCGATGCGTTTGTTACGAAAGACCCACAGTGTCCTAAATGTTAAGCGAACGAGCCAAATGCTTAGGATATGGTGTTTTCCGTGCGAGAGTTCCTACCGAAATCAGGGTTATTTTTCGGCATCTCGTTCGCTTAACATTTTAATTATTGCCAGAACATTGTGGACCAGGTGAGCCATCCCGGGCCTTTTGATTCATACGTTTATTCATTCTTTTTTTCTTTTTCATTACACAAAAAACTTAGGTGGAGCAAAAATAGCAATAGCGGCTGATGAAATGTCCGTCTCTTGGAGAATTGGAGTAGTTGGGCGAGTTTTGATAGCTCAGATTGTTAGGTGGAATAGATATGTGTCATGCTATTCGGATGTGCATTTTGGTGTTGCAGGTCGAAGACTTCAAGAAAGAAATGGACAAGCGAAAAGCCGACTGGCAATACGTGGAATACGGGATAGCCAAGCACTCTTTTGCCGAGTCCACTAAGAACAATCTCTGGCATATATAAAATTTTAGCGGCTGCGAATTCGAGGTGCTCATCACAGTAGGAAAAAATGAGAAGACGCAAGATTATTATACTTGACAGATGCGGGCATGTTCGGAATGTCGGATGCGCAGTATTATTGGAGGAAAGCGAACGTTGAAAGAGCTGCGCAATTCTTTCCGCTAACCACCGTACAACTTCAGCCGGAGCCAGATTTTAGCCTAAGCTGGCATTTTGCCAAGAGAGTTTCACTGTATTTAGCGGAGTGCGCTGCAAAGATTTCTCAACGTTCCTTTTCCTCCAATAATACGACGAAACGTCAGCCAGACGATCGTGGAAGTACACTCTGACCTTTCTCGATGACGTGCTCTTAGAACCTGACAAAACCGCCCTGTAATCTATCTTTTCTTTCGAGATTACAAGATCATTACTTCCCCATTATAGAAATATTCTGCCACGAATAAATAGATGTTGCGATTTAGCATGTTCTGACAAAGCCATTTTTTTCAACGAGATGCTATGAATTATTTGTAAGCAACAAGCCATACATTGAAATAGCCGTGTACACATTCTTCCTTATCAAGAAGTTTCGCGTCACAGCATTCCAGGCGTTCTAATAGCGAATAGCGGTTTCCGCGCATAGGATTTGATCCTGTAGGCGACTAAGTGAAACAAAAATTATGAATTTTTAAAAACTTAAGTTCATTACTACGATCTCTCATAGCTCTGAAATTTTTGCGTTTATTGGTTCAGCCACTCTTGAGAAAATTCAAAATTAGTGGTCAATTCGCTATTAGACACATTCTTCACCGGGCGGAATGCTGTGGCGTCTATTCTAGGCCGCAAGTTTGTGCTCAGTTTCCTGGCAATGAGCCAAGAAACAGGACCGCACAAGCGACTCAGCTCAAGACAATTCCTCTTTTTCCTTCTTCTTCGTATCTCTTTGCCCTCTCTCCTCTTTTCTACCTTGTCTAGCCCCCTCCCAACACTCATATTTATGCACAGTGTGCGGTCGCGATCTTCGCGCGTTCGAAATGTTTGCCCACGCCGATCTACGTTTGTCGCAGATCGTAGCCTTTTTCGTCTTATGTAAGTGATGAAAGAGAGATTCTTGGACATGTTGCCTGATCATAATGAGATTACTCATTATGATCAAGCAATTACTTCATTCCGGAAAAAATATTTATGGCAACACTGATCATATGAACCTATGTAAGCTCACTACACGTCTATTCTGCATAGGTACTCCTTTGTTCTAACTACAGAGCCAACGGGTGTTCTAGCTATAGTACACCCTAGACGCTAGAAGTGTCGACGTGGTGCTTCCGATGACTGCGCAACGTGGGAGACCGAGCTGCGCAGGACGAAGAGTCGCATGAAGTACCTGAGAGGCGCACTTTGATCTGATCACACATTTATTTTACCGAATGTTTCGAGACTGCACAGTGAGAACAAGGAAACACTCGTCTTTTTGCCACTTCATTTCGTGGTTATCTAATTAAAAATATAATGTTTAGATACCTTCTGTAGAGCGTGATACTGAAGATGGAGGTAAATGGGGCGATTGCGTAACTTAACGAACCAATCTGACAATGAGTGGTAATTACGGGTTCTATATTGAGAAGACTCGCAGGTTTTAAATTTATGAGCTACTCACAAAAGTCAAGTAGGATATCCACTCAATCTCCGGCATCTTGCCTATCATCAAAATTGCAAAGAGTGCTATGAAAATAAGGACGATAGAGAAGAGCTGCAGGGAGAGCGCCTGAAGTTATGCATTTACGACAAATTTATTTATTTATTTATCAAATCAATCAATAACAGTATAAAACAACAGTTTCAGAAGCTAACCCTTTGGTACATCGCATGCGACGCAGCAGTGTGAGCACTCATCACCTTCTTAAAATGTATCTTTTCATAGACAAACATAAAGGGGAGTGCAAAAATAAAATATTGGCACCTTCAATAAATTTTTGTCGAGCACATGTTGCTAGATTTTTTTTACTTTGCCTGAGGATATAACCCCATACCTTGTGCTTGTTGAGGAATGCCAGGATGCGTCCTCGAGCGAGGATTATAACCAGTAAGGAAGTCAACGTCTGCGCTACAAGAAAGACGGCACAGATGAGCCGGAAGATATTATAGCCTTCGGTTGAGCCTGCAATAGAGGGGACCACTCGGAAACTATGAAGCGGAGCGTACCGGGTTTGGCTTCTCGGTTGTGTTACGCACTTCTTTTTAATGCTGGTATATGTGCGTATAGATCATGAACACTGAGGCAAAAAAGCTACACGCTTACCCAAGAATACGTAGTTCTTCACGTAGCGGAATTGCGGCTCGTTTTCGAAGACGAAGTCGTTGTACGTATCGCCGTAGTCGTAGGAGGACATGTATACTACAACCTGAAATTGGATAATAATCCTCGAACTTGGATACTGCTCAGTAAACTGCACGAAATATAAATATTGTGGCTGTCAACATTCAACCACGACTACAATGAACACATTTTTATAACAATAGCCACCAAAACGTGCAATTTAAACAACAAAGGAATACAGGCTCTTCCCCCAGGCGCGACTCGATACTCATTGTCAGCTCACGCATTTTGCAGAGCGTCTCAATTTCGCATTGTCATTTTTTCACCTTTATTTAGGTCTCTTTAGCAATGTACCCCAATTATGCATTGGGATTTATCCATTAAATAATGTACGTTTTGGTGTGTGTTCATTTACAATTAGTCTTCCTCACCGAGGCCACGATGTTCGCGACGATGAGCGTTACGGCTACGAGGTGGATGGTTCGTGGGCGGGGAACCGGGTTGGTGAGCACATAGCGACGGTAGACGAAGGAGAAGGCGAGGAAGGCGAGCGACAGCGTGGACAGATTTGTGGCCGGCGCTGAACGGATCACAGTATCTATATTCTGCCCGGTGAAGAATGTGCCTAATAGAAAATTGACCACTATTTTGAATCATCTCCTGAGCTCTCTCAAACGCTATTCGCTCATAGAACGCTTGGAATGCTATGGGATAGGGTTTAGGGTTGGCGAATGAGTCACGGCGCCGTGAGTGGACTGGAGAAATCTCGCGACTCACCCGTACTCACGACTCACTCGCACTGAGTGAGGAGTCTCACGGCGGGCGGACGTGAGCTAAAATTTGTTTACGCGCCGATCTCGCTATAACGCGATCGACCTCGATCAGAGAGCAGAGAAGAATGAAGAGAAAGAGAGGCGGAGAGTATGCTAAAACATACGTCAAGCTCACTCTCCCATCATTCCTCTCGCACTGGCTTTTTACCTCACGTCCGCCCGCCGTGAGTTAAAATTTGATTATCTCATTCGCGTCCTCTCGCACTCATTCTTACCACTTTTGACCGGTCGACTCACGACTCATTCGTCATTAGGGTTGGCAAACCCGGTCAAATTCTTCATTCGGGCGAACACTGTTGTCGGTCGACCGGGTACGATGCGGGCGGGGAAGAGGAATGGAAGGAGAGAGGGGCATACCCGACATCCGGGTAGACCTAGTTTATGCAAAATGGGACGGACCCGGTTTCCGGGTAGACCCAGTTTATACAAATTGGGACGGACCCGGTTTCCGGGTAGACCCAGTTTATACAAATTGGGACGGACCCGGTTTCCGGGTAGACCCAGTTTATACAAATTGGGACGGACCCGGTTTCCGGGTAGACCCAGTTTATACAAATTGGGACGGACCCGGTTTCCGGGTAGGACCTAGTTTTGTGCAGTATGAGGAGGCTATGAAGAACTTTTGTCCAAAAATTGATAGAGACATCGAATTTTCGATGATTCCTTTAATTAAGGTCATGAATAAAATATTCTGGACAGTCTGTGAAGATATTATTCCTTCTTCTTAGAAATGTTATCAGAGATAAATTCAATAGCTATAGGTACGGTATATTGTAATAATTTTGTTCCCGTTCGAGCATTACAGTATAACGAAAGGAAACACAATGTTCTAGATCTTTGGAAATCGAAAATCACAAGGATGCCGTCTTTTCAGAGATCTCGGAATCTCTAGGTGGGTGATAGAACTCAGCTTAAGTGTCTATCATCATGCCCTTTCCATCTCCTTCATTACAATTCGTTCGTGGTGCATTCGTGGTACGCGGCACACCGATCTACCGTATTAGGAAATGACAGAATGATTTTTCGCATTACAAAGGTTTTGCATTGGAGCAGAATACCGTGGAAAGTTATAACCGTTCAACAGTGCTTCCATAGCCAGTACCAACAGGGGATAAATAATCATACTTGAAATATTTTAAGCGGTAGGGATCATTTTTCCAGATGCTGTAGGATAGCCATGTAAGTCGAGAATATAGTACAGCGGTGGGGGTTATTTCGCTCTGTGGTACGGGGAATTCCATAGTAAACGGTGGCCTGCGGGCGGGATGGCCCCTACCCTGTAAATTACAATCAATTACTGTATTTTCCCCTGAGTACCAATGAGCCAATTTCGGTGATTCAACGTTTTTACTTTATATTATACATAAATTATATGAACGATGTTATTTTTTTGAGATATGGCGAAAATCAAACACTTTTTTTAATCACAAGGATGCCGTCTTTTCAGAGATCTAGGAAAAGACGGCATCCTGCGTTTCTCCAACTCCGCAAACCTATCTATCGTGGCCCAAAAATATTCAGCGTTTCCCACAACT
Organism: Micoletzkya japonica; assembly: GCA_900490955.1. Taxonomy (NCBI): domain Eukaryota; kingdom Metazoa; phylum Nematoda; class Chromadorea; order Rhabditida; family Diplogasteridae; genus Micoletzkya; species Micoletzkya japonica. Next base: position 196,219 of record LS917045.1, on the reverse strand, counting down.
ACGCAAACCCATTTAATGTGGCCTCGCTGACGTTTTCTGCGTTTCCCCAAGTCTGCAGCTCAGGAGGACTAGACTTCTTTGCTAGTGCCTGATCTGGACAGCTGTACCACCGCCTTCAACCATTCCATAGCAGAGATGGCAATCAATTTCAAACTTTTCAAGAAAGTAAGCATGATCTCAAAAGGACCAAAGAACAGAGATACAACATTTCATATGTCGTTTGACGATCGGTGCTGTGCAATTTCAAAAATATGGGATAATAACGCATTAAAGAAGCCGGACCACGAGTACGGTAGGATTTGAATTCCCGCGCTACCCTGATATATCAATTTAGGCCTTTCCGCCCATCTTTTCCGATCGTTCTTTTTACTAAAATGATCAGAACAATGTAAAAATCATTTTGTCAATAAGTCAGAGCTGTATGTCTTCTCAGTCGGCTAATATATCCGATTTTGTGAAAAGCGCGTTGCTCTTTGCACCTTCACTACTCCGCGGAGAGTGAATGAAATCGCATAAAACTCGGAATACCCGATCAGGATGGTTAGATGTACTGAATGACGTAAAGAGCCAATATGGTCAGAAACTCGTGGTCCGGCTCCTTTAAGCGGAAAATTTCAGTTTTTGCGGTACGCGTAGAAAAGTGAGATTTCTTGTTTCGAACGAAATTATGCCCAAATTATGGAACTAGGCAGGTTAACATTTCGGGTCTATATAAAAAAGTAAACTATGTTTTTTTAGATTCTAAGAGTCATAGACTAAGACGAAAGAAAAACTTCATGATGAAAAAGCTTCTCTAAAGGAAATACGGAAAAGTAAACACTAGGACATTGTCAAGTACTCTCTTTATTAGAGAAGTCATCGAAAATTCGATGCCTCTATCAATTTTTAGACAAAATTTCTTCATAGCCTCCTCATACTGCACAAAACTAGGTCCTACCCGGAAACCGGGTCCGTCCCAGTTTGTATAAACTAGGTCTATCCGGAAACCGGGTCCGTCCCAGTTTGTATAAAATAGGTCTACCCGGAAACCGGGTCCGTCCTAGTTTGTATAAACTAGGTCTGCCCGGAAACCGGGTCCGTCCCAGTTTGTATAAAATAGGTCTACCCGGAAACCGGGTCCGTCCCAGTTTGTATAAACTAGGTCTACCCGGATGTCGGGTATGCCCCTCTCTCCTTCCATTCCTCTTCCCCGCCCGCATCGTACCCGGTCGACCGACAACAGTGTCCGCCCGAATGAAGAATTAGACCTGGTTTGCTAACCCTAGAAGTTAGCGGTATGTGCAGACAGGGCAGGAATGGCGAGACGAAGCTTCTTTACTAATTGTAAGAATGACAAAGGTGGAAATTAAAAGTGCCATAAAAGCGTCGTTTATTTTTTGTTTGTCGTGGTTTTCGATATCTTTAGATAAGGACCCTGCAGTCTGAAAAGCTCTATCGAATACCATCAACTCTTCCGGCAGCGAAGAAAATGTCATGAATAGTCCTTTTAGTACGTATTGCATATCGTACACCTCGAAAACTGGTTTAAATTTCGGAACAGTTCCGATCTGTGCCGAACTAGCGATACAATTCCAGGTTAATGTGTTAGGAGTGAACACTCCTAAGTGTGCTATTCTCATTCGTTAATACGTGAATTATATAATTATCATTGTTTTAATTAATAATTCGTATTACGGTAATTGTCATTGTCCATTACGGTAGCTTATCGCAAACTGTACTTTCGTTGTGTGCTTACGGTAGTTCCGGTCCGGTGTTTAGAATAATACCCTGATTTTCACTTGGCTGAGTATCAGGCTTTTCTTTTGTCATCATTTCTTGTATTTTAGTTTTAGCCTTAGTCTTAGTCGTCGTTGTTGTGTTTCGTTGCGTGTTTGCTTGCTTTTGTTTCTATTTAACCGTGTTTCGTGAGGTCAATAAGACAATTCTTAGAGAGTGAAGAGAAAGCGGGGTAGTGGTCAAGGGAATGTGATCACCCGCGAGAAGGACTCATGGGAGAAGTGGGGTAGTAATGGCTGCAGTCATTCACTCACGAAGAGTCAACGGAGGAGTGGGGTAGTTCATCGAGGATTGGTCACCCGCAAGAAGGAGTTGAAGGGCAGGCGGGGTAGTGGTCAAGTGTTGATCACCTGTCATGCAAAGAGGGAACGGGACCGATGTGAGTCGATCGTCGACGAAGGAGCTCAAGAAGAAGTGAGATGAGTCGATTGGAAGGCGGGGAACTCGAGTACTCGCATTGGAGAAGCTGGACGAGAAAATGCCGGCAATGTCGTTGGAGACCTCGGAATCCAATGTCAGTGAATCTTCGAAGATACCGAGGGACACTGTATCTCTGATTGGAAAGAAGCTGCAGGTGGAGGGATTGATTGGAGGATTGAAGGCCAATGTTGTGGTCGACACTGGAGCAGAAGCAAGTCTGGTGCCGTTGGAGATTGTAAGGGAGACGGGGCTGTTAATGAAGGATTTGCAGTTCGAACCATTTGATAATGGTATTCGATTGTCCGGAGTGACAGATGAGGAGATCAAGTTTATTGGTCGATGTCGAATGGAAGTGAGATTGGGGGAAGGACTGTCATCTAATGTGGACTTCTGCATTTGGAAGTCGGTGACAGACATCATCCTCGGTATGAATGCACTCGTAAGGATGAATCTGTGTCTGAAGTTTGGAGATGATGGGGTGCGAATTGAAGAGAAGGAGTATGGAAAGGAAGGGGCTGTAAGATGAAAGTGGATGTGGGCTGTTCTGTGAGGGAAAGTCTGCATGAGGAAATGCATGAGGAAATGGGAAATGTTGAAGTGAGGGATGATGGTAGTGTGAGGAATGCTTGCGCAAAGGGGCATTACAGAGTGGGTACTGTAGTGTACGGACGCCCGACCGTTCAGAGCAAGGCTCGATACAAGTGGCGACTGGTCCAAGACTGTCGAGAGAGTGTACCGAGTGCGAATCCGGGGAACACCCAGACGAAGAAGGTTAAGAAATGGACGTGTGAGGGACCACACTGGTGGAGGAGGCGGAAGTGTTAGGAGTGGACACTCCTAACACTAAGTGTGCTATTCTCATTCGTTAATACGTAAATTATATAATTATCATTGTTTTAATTAATAATTCGTATTACGGAAATTGTCATTGTCCACTACGGTAGCTTAAACTTGTCATTGTCCACTACGGTAGCTTAAGCATCGCAAACTGTACTTTCGTTGTGTGCTTACGGTAGTTCAGGTCCGGCGTTTAGCATTAATACCCTGATCAGGTTGACTCAGGCTTGAGTATCAGGCTTTTCTTTTGTCATCATTTCTTGTATTTTTCGTTTTTAATCTTAGTCTTCGTCGTCGTTAGTGTGTTTGGTCGCGTGTTTGCTTGTTTTTTTTTTATTTTAACCGTGTCTCGCGTAGGATAATAAGACATTTCTTGATAATCTGTGCAGTCACACGTGAAGTAGCGGGGAACTTATCTAGAAACTTGGGACTACTCGCGTACCTGGCGATGTCATATACCAGCGGTGATATGCCATGGCTTACAATATCGTCTGAGCATATCACCGCTGGCATGTTCAACCACCTACCTAGACGGACTTGTTCCCTGGAATCTGCCAAACAACTGCTGCCACAGGCTGACCCTGCCATCGGTGACATGCTCGGACGATTTTTGTAAGCCATGGCATATCACCGCTGGCAGGATCAACCATTAACCTAGAATTGTATCGCCAGTTCGGTACAAATCGGAGCTGTACCGAAATTTTAAACCAGTTTTCGAGGTGTACGATACCAGAAACCAAAAAAGCGAACACCTTACCGAAAATTACCAGGCAAGCCGTTTGACCGGCAGTCGCACAGGCTCCGTGAAAGATGAAGAGCTCTGCTCGGCCGGTTATGATTTCCCTGAAATATAATATCATGGAATATGCACTTTTGATTTTAAAGGGTCCCTCCAACCATCTCATTCATTTCAAGAGATAAGCAATTAGGAGCGGTTGATTAATTGTGAGAGACAAGAGAGGAATGAAGAGACGCAGACAGCGAGAGAAATCTTTGCACAGCTTTTTCTCAGAAACGGGGAAGTTTCAACTAAAACGGAGAGATTATGAGACTCAGGACATTGAGAGCTATCCAATGATGTGATGTCAAATGCATATGGTAGATATTGCCTGGAGAGGCGCTTTAAGATTCCTGTTGTTTTCTTGCCTTGGGATAGTGAGCAAACTGATAACGCAAGCGATGCTGTCCGTAGTGCTTGAATACAAGAGAAGCAGAGCGTAGGATCGGCTGACTGCTTTACTGCTGAACCAATACTCACTGTACTCGAGAAGCCCATTTTAGTTGAATAAAAATATTCGAGAAGACCAGCAGGCAATGCCACGGGTTTTTTATCTAGATTTGTCTAGAATGCAAACTACCCCCCACGAGATATACCGTCTCGTATGTTCTGACAATGAAGCGCCGAGCATCGTTTCGAAGCGGGAATTTTGCTCATCTTGTTATTTAGCCCAAATTACAATGTTTCCAACAAATAACTCAATAACTACATATTTTTTTCGTGAGACATTTAAAAAATTAAAACAATAAAACGTTCGTCTATAACATTGAGAAACCTACCTCATGCTCCTTCTTATCATGCAGAGAAATAGAAAGTTGGCGGTCATGCCAAGGCTGAAGATGATATACGAGCAATATTTGTAGACATCATCAAGAATTATCCGGGAGGTATTCATCTCGAAAGGTCGGAGAGTTCTCATTCATATTGTTAGCGTAGTAAAATGACAATGATAAATGGATCACAAATGCCTTTTCAAGATTAACTATTATCTCAAAAAAGATACAACAACTTTAATAGAACCTTATTGTACTCTTTTAAGAGCTTTAAGAATATTTGAAAGTATAGGAATTATCTTTTTGGAAGCCACGCAACCCAACAATGTGCATTCTACTCCTTTGTACCATTATTATGTGCACATCTGTGCTTGCATCTACTATACGTCATGCAGACTGATCATTAGTAACAGTTCTCTGAGAATACAGCGTCGATCTTGATGCGTGGTTATATAATGTATTCTTCTGACAATGAAGAGGTGCCATCATCCTGGATATGGAGAGAGATGGGAAGAAGCAGAGGGAAGCAATCACGATATTTCTGGTGCTGCTGAATTCACCAAAGTGGGGTAGTATGGTTGAGGAAAATGTTCCGTCAGTTGTCTCATTCCTATTTTCGACGAGAAAACGAAGCGATGTGAAGAGATTCAAGACGAATTAGGAATGAGTATACTGATGGAATTGTTTCGCCAATAATATCTTACATGCGTTATCTAGTTGACTGCAAGAGGCATATCATATCAAAAATATGTGTATATATAATATCACATCAAAACACAGAAATATGTGTTTATAACGCACTCCCGTCTAACGTGATCTATTTTTCAAACCCTGTCTAGACTAGAGCCGTATTCATTCATTCATGTCAGGTTGTGCTATCATTTTTAAAAAATTTTAAAGATGCATATTTCTTAAAAGAAAAAGAACGACCAGAAAAGGTGAGCGGAAAGGTCTCAATTGAATGTCAGGCTAGCCCGAGATTTCAAATGCTACCGTACTCGTGGTACGGCTCAGATATAAGTATGCAGATGAAGTTGTAGGTAGATAAAAATATGATATATTATAGCTAACTGTGGCCGGATCGCGTGATCGTACGTACTACGGGAAAATGAAGACGCAGTTGAGACACGAGGCGCCCGTTGCTCCCATGAAGCTCGTGACCTCCCAAAAATTAAAATTAAAATTTTTGTTAATAATTTCAAACGCCATGGTCTTTCAAATCATTTCAAAAACAACAATACTTATATTATAACTATTCTGCAACATCTTCATTGACTATTCTGTTTAAAGGGACATGGAAGCCAAAAAAGATGGGCTTTCATATGAAAGTTTATCGCCTAAATAATATAAAAACCAAAATCAGAGTGTACAAAAATGTCTACTTCGCGAGATATCCTAAAAATCGTTTCCCATCCAAGGCGCAGTCTTACTGCGTTTAGCGCATAGTAACGAGGCAAATGGCATCGAGCTATTCCCGGAACAAATAAATATTTATTGCTCCAGAAATTTTTTGAAAATATTGTTCAAAGGCTATTATGTTTATTATCGTCTAAGAAACATATTTTACAAGTATAACCATACTAGATTTCAAAAAATTCTTGATTCCATGTCCCTTTAATATTCTGTTCAAGAATACTTGATCGATGCATCCCTGCCCATTTCCTGCACTGAGTAGTGAAGGCCGTGGATCTGCCGGCAATATAGCGGTATGATGAACACCGCAAGTAAACCATAGGTCTTTTGAAAACACAATATGAATACTATTCGTAAATGTTGCAATGTGAAAAGTGGACAAATCAACACAAAAAAAGAGATCTCCCTAGTGACTTACCCTTCGGATCTCTCCTGGAAAGGACCCATGCAAGGGCAGGCGGGATACGGGGCGAGGACATAGAGTTGGTAGAGGAAGAAGTAGTGGACATCGTGCATCCACAAGGTCTGCAATTATTTATCTATGTAATCATTTCATAGTATCATCGCATGAACTTTTGTTCAAGACCAAAAAGAAGCCGGTTCGACTTTGAACTTCGATTTCAAAGAAAGAAAAGATTACACTCAGCGAAATTTCACTACCATACAGCACCTAGTGAATCATTCATCACACAAATTTCACCAGCCCGCTGATGAATTGTGCGCCATTCACCAGCGGGCTGGTGAAATTTATGTGGTGAATTATTTACTAGGTGCGGCATGGTGGTGAAATTTCGCTCAGTGTATGTCACTTTTGCACACTCTCTTGCCTGTAATCAGAATAAGTTATTTTACTCCACCAGATTACCTACAACGAGATCGCTAAAACATTATTGTCAAACATCACAACAGAATGCGAGAGGTGCACAAAATTCGGCATTCTATCGTTCGCAACAGCTGTCGTAGTATTGCTGTATCCTATTACCATTATCCGCATACAGGTAATGATACCCTATGGTTAGTTTGAAGATAATTCTTGTTACCTTATTGGAACCTTTCCTCCTCACGTTTGTATACAATCGATTTCTTATTCTACTTGCGATATATTGTTTTGAACATACCAGAAAGCGCATTTTACATATTTCTCGTCTTCATTTCTTCATAGACTCCTCTATTTGTTGCAATATCCTCTTTCTCTAAATGTGAATATAAAAATTACCTCTAAATGCGATTCTATGCATATATGTATAAAAGACCTAGCTTTCGACCCTATTTGAATTTACTTTCCGTTTTTTGATAAGACGCGCTGTTTAGCATAAAACTTACAGGCGAAATTCCCGCCTGGTTAGCATAAAAAGTTGGACTCATTATCCGCGGGCTTCAAATCTGAAAATAAAGATGAACAATACAAGATGTTTTTACACGCGTTGTTTTCTTGCGAAAGTGTTTTCCTCAATAATATGAAAAAATCTTCCAATTAAAAAATCATGAATGCACAACACTCATGTCACCCCCGTTTCCAACATCCGCTAATATCCCTATTTTTTGCTTAACTGTATATAATTCTTCTCGATTCGATTCGCTAGAGTCGAATATTTACTGTATTCATTGTCTCACGGTTCAGCGAACAATGCTTTTCTATACCTTTGGTTTGAAGTTAAACAATGAATGGCAAATAAAGAGAAATGTTAGGCCCCCATTTGAAGAATTGTTCATGGACGACATAGATTCTCATCTGCCTTCTGTCATATCTACATATATCGCGCAATTTTTATATATAACATCATGTAAGTTTTGTAATTTACTTATTGTTAGTCTTACGCATAAATTTACTTGAACTAACAACAGGTGCTAGATTGTTGCATGAAAAGCTACATACAAAGAAAATTGGTACAGAATGTAGTTAGTTTAAGTTTCATTGTTCTTCGCATATTTTTAGCAAACATTTGTTTTTTTTGAGTTGCCTCTTCACTTATCCTCAATACACTGACCTCCGCTGCAATCTATAACAGCGAACGGGGCAGAAAGGACGGGACAAGAGAGGCCCAGCTGGCTATCCAGGTTTGTTTCCTCCTGCATTGTGGAACATTTGGCGAGAATACGTGCAAAAGTGAGAGAATTATACGCGTTTTGGAAGTTTTTTTAGAACCAAAGTAACTGCATAGACGATGTTTACGCGCTAATCCCGTTCATACGGCACCAAGTGAAGCATTTGCCCAAGTTCTTTACCAAAAAAAATTTAAACCTAGTAGCAAATGCTTTTTGAATGCGTCTCATTGTCAGTTATCGACTATCGCAATTACTCATCAATCGGCTTAGGATAACTTGCAGATAGCCTCAACCGGGTCGTCTGTAATCGTTTTCTTCTTTCGTCCGACAATAATCGCGACTCGTAGGACAGTCTGCAAGCTTCCGAACGGCAGCGGAGGCGTACTGTACTTTTCGGTATGGAAAAAATTAATCATTAGGAGATACATTATTCAAATACTATTCTTACATTAAAGTACTTTACTTCTGTTCTAAGAGGTTTCTTACAAATTTCTCAAATGATCGATTTTCAGCTTGCTTACGTCTTCTCGGTATACGTTCTGTTATCGTGTTACCTGTACAGTGTTGGTTGCCTTTATAAGGTAATTATTCTGTTCCTCTGAAATTATCGCTATTTACCACATGTTCATACGGGAAATAGGTCACCTGTGGGCGAATATTATCACGAGAAAATGTTGATAGATTTCCGTTTCGGACTTCTTTCGCATGTAGATAATATTAGGCCGCCTACGTTGCAGGTGAAAAGATGGATCATTCACAAACTTGGCTCAACATGTTCATTTAAAAAGGTCTATAGAAGGCTCTGACTAGGCGCCTAGTTCACATAATTCATGTTCACGATGAGAGAATGAGGTCGCGCAGATGAAATACTGATACTAACGATACATTTACTACAACAAAAACTATGCAGAAAGTGTTTCCTGTCCAGGTCATTTTCGCGACGGCCGTGAAGAGGAGATCTCGAAGGGAAGTTTGTGGGTTACTGGCCACAATCTACCTTAGCCTATTCATAAGTTTCGCCCTTCTCGCCGCATGGGTGACGATTACCGCGACCGTCGGAAAAGCATGCATTTCTTAATATTTCAAAATTAAAGTTCCTTTGTTGCGCTCAAAGATGTCTTTTTGGTTTCTTTGGTGTCTTTTGTGGTGGCTTTTGGTTTTTCGCTCTGTTCACAGTGTTCTGACAACAGCGAAAATGTTAAGCGAACGAGATGCCGAAAAATAACCCTGATTTCGGTAGGAACTCTCGTACGGAAATTACCGTATCCTGAACATTTTGGCTCGTTCGCTTAACATTTAGAACACTGTGTGTTCGGCGCCGGACCGAATAGCAAGCCACGATGTATGTCGTCATCAATGAAATGCACTATTATAAACAGAGTTCAGGCAATCCAACCTTACTAGACAGTAATGTCCTTTGTCAGGAAACGCCCCAGGCCCTAGGTCCGCTCCAATCCATTAGCTGTATGAGCTTCGTCGCGGACACGTCGGTCACGTTCTCTTTTCTGCTGGCCGGTATAATCTTGGAAGACTGAAGCCTGTCTGGATTACTCCACGCTGCGAATATTTTTTTTAATTTTTTTACATTTTACAATAATCAAAGAAAGCTAACGATTTAAAGTAAGAGATGATAGACACCGGCACATCGCAGGAGGACTGGTGATAGCAGCAGGATGCGTCTCCTTTGGCCTCTCAATCATCTACCTCATGCTGCTCCAAATTCGAGGCATTGGCGCGGCTAGTCAGAGGACCAAGAGGTTGCCTTTTCGAATTTCCATAGGGAAACCGTGCTGGTTGTCGTCGCTAAGCTCATTGCCAATGCGCGTATTTTGATGCCACTAATGGCGAAACTAGTGATGAACTAGTGCCGGACCGCGTTCTCCTCCAATCGCATATTACGGTTATCTGTGAATCGTGCATTGCAGGTTGCAGCTAGGCGCTCTGCGAGCCCTCATTCTGCAGTCGACCGTTCCGACGTTTACCATAGTCATTCCGCTTCTCCTCCTCTTTGCACTCGTCGTGAAGGGCCCGTCGAGGGACAGTAGGATTGAATTATTCGAGACGAGTATGTTTGCGTCAAAGTTATTTTATTATTTTATTTTATTTGTGTGAGTTCGGCATTGAGGAGCATTTGCGCAATGTGGATCTCTCCTAAGCCAATAACCAATGAGTAAAACGATACAAAAGTTGTGCCATGTCATGAAAATGTCATGAAAAAGCGTCATGTTACGAAGAGAGTGAAACCGAGTTAGGAAAGAATTTACGGAACTTTTCCTCAATACGCACCCAAGAGCGCCTTGTGAAAAATTCACGAACGAATTTCACCGTCGAGGTTGTGTCGCTCTTTCTCATATGCATACGATATAATGAAGGAGCTACTTTAAATAATTTTATGTAAAATTAAAAAAAATAATACTTGAGATGCATCAGCTCTGCTTACGTGCGCCTGCAGTCTGCAATCACCCTTGAACTCGCTGGTTCTGCTCTTAGGCTCAGAGCGGTATCGCCTGTGGATAAAACGGCATATGCGGGGATTACGGAAGGCGGACTCAGTCTCTGTCACCAATGTTATTCTCAAATGTGAAACCAGATAAAGACTGGTCACGATGACCTTACTCCTGTACATGAATTAGTGTTGCAAATTTCACTTCTCTGCTTCTTTTTCTTGCCCTGTGCGACAGGGGTATACATTTATTTTATATTTGTATATATTTTATCATTGGACAAGCCAAAACGAAAAATAATTATGATCATAAGTACAGATATAGTTGTAGTCTCCTGAGGGATAGACAACAACACAACAACAACGAGTGAAAAAGAAGGAGAAATTTAGAAGACAGGTGAAAACAGGGAGGATAATCAGAATGCTCACCTCCTTCCAACTAGCACAATGACAGCTAATATATATTCATACATAGAACAGTCGAATACCTGTTTTGGTATGCATAGATAGCTGCCAATGTTATCCAGTTTCCAGCTGGCAGCTGCATCAGGACTATCAGTGGATTTTGAACAGAACAGGGGAATTCGGTATTAACAGGAGAAAGAAAAGACTTCAAACCTTCCTCAAGATTAACTCTATCAGAGATGATAATGAATCTTGAGTTGTTGATCATCCACTAAGGTGATATGTGTATAAAAATTAATTTTGTCGGAATATAATACACGATTACCATTTTATCACAACTATATGTAGATATACTCAACCTTCAAACAATTGCAGGTGATATTAGAGGTGATATTATACAATCTAAATATTTTTTGTCGGAGCGCTGGAAAATACTACTATATTGTTTATTACATGAATGCGTCGTTTATTTTTTGTATTGGTGCCTTTGTAAAGTGGGCAAGCAGGGGCTCAAGTTTGTAAGAACTGGGAAAATTGAGCTTTCCAGCATGCCTATTCTCCGGTGCCCCACATTCACAACAGTTTTCACGAAGGTCCGACGCAACGATTATATAATTTGGATAAAAAACAAATTAGAATCGGATACATAGAACCGAAATGCGTTGCACCGTGCCTAAAAACACAATCATACACCAGGTTCCTTCAATGCGAATCTCTCCGATTCTCTTCTATTCCACTCTATCGTTCTCATTCCGCTTGGAGGCGGACGAGACGGCACGTGTAAGGCTGCGGTTCGAGGGCCGTGCCGTAGACGGCCGTAAAGTCGAGAGGGGCGACTGCCTCGATACGGTACCGAGACAGCAGACTGCCCAGGATCAGGAACAACTCCATTCGAGCGATGCCTGAACGGGGCACTCCATTCTGTGATAAGCTTCTTTATCTGGTGAAGCCATGCACATGACTTCAACACCTTCTGAGTTGATAGGCTAAATAAACTACTACCTTCACCGGCGCAGTTTCTCTTGCCCAGGCCGAAGACGAGCTGCCGCTCCATGGCCTTCTGCAATATATCAAACTTCTTTATTATATGATTCAGTTTAATTTTAATATTTTTTTTTAATTTTAATATTTTTCTGATTATTCGGGATTCGTTGTTGCTGGATACCTTGTTGAGCGTCTTTCCGTCGTCCTCCAGGAACCGCTCCGGGCGGAACTCATGCGGGTCGGTAAAGTACTCGTCCTCGTACATGACTGAGAAGACCTGGAACGGATCGTGATGACGGCTGTACTAAACGAAAATATTATGCGGGCTACTTCATAGGAAAACGGTTTCTATCTGGTCACTCTTCACTGTATTCTGCCGCAATGCAAAACCTTTGGAAAGCGAAAAGTCATTCCGACATTTACTAATACGGTAGATCGGTGTGCCGCGCACCACGAATAAATTATTAGGAATGTGAAGGGAAGGGTAGCATGCTAGACACTAAAGCTAACTTCAATCCGACACTTAGGGCTTTTTTGAACTCAAGAAAAGCAATGCCTAAGTCATTTTCGCTTTCCAAAGGTTGTGTCTTGCATGTGAAAAATATGTAGGCACTGACAGAGTACTTCTTCTCTCCAACATACCTGTGGCATCGTCAGTGTGCCCTTCGGAATGAACTTGCCGCAGATCACGCTGTCCTTCGTGCCTACAAATAGATAAGTTGAATAAGTAACTATGTGATGAAATTTCGTAACCATTATAATATAACATTGAGATATGGCGTTTAGACGTCAATACTTTTTCCTCTCAGTTTGGCAATCAATCGTACAGGCATGGAAGAGTAGGTGGGAGACGATGTTGGCGCAGCGTTGGAGCTCGTTGAGGGCGGCCGTGAAGTAGGGAAGCGACGGCTTGTCGACCAGAGCCGGTGCCCGTCCCGCGCCCAGTACGGCAGCCAGCTCCTGGCGGATCTTCTCCTGCAAGGAAGTATCGTGGGCATTGACGAGTCGGTACAATGTCAGTATTTCCCGTTCACGTCTTAAACCTATATCTTCAGTGGATTGGCGTATGAATGGGGGATATGATATCCTTATCCTTCTTGACATGGAGCGTGCAACCGACCTGCACGTCGGGGTGCTTCATGAGGTAGAGCAGTGACCACCGAAGCGTCGTGCTCGTTGTCTCCATGCCCGCCAGCCAGAAGTCGACGCCGACCGCGAACAGGTTCGGCAAACTGTAAGTGGACAATTAGGGTATGGGAGAGGAGGGGGACGTTGGAATCATCTTTCGAAAGGCACCCAATCACCCAATGCATTGAAGCGAAAAATAAAATGTTACTTACTCGAGCATGGGGTTTCGCTGCATCTCCCTCAAGTAAGCCTCGACAAAGTTGGAGGGCTCATGGTTCGGATCGTAGGAATCGCGCACCTTCAGCACCTCGCCCTCGATGAACTTCTGGTACTGAAGCTCAGACTGTCTTCTCATCATACAATGAACGTCATTCAGACTGAACGTCATTCAGACAACGTTATACAGAGTTATTCAGAATTTCCGAGTACACTCACGTCACTGATGTTCTCCTGGGGCAGGTCGTAGCCGTATTTTCCGATGTAGGGCAGCACCCGCATCCATGGCCATGACTGCAGCAACAGCATGCTCTTACTCGTCTGTAAGGACTCCAACCGTGAAAGGACGTAGGTAAGGTATATCCATTGCTGATCCAATGAGCTATCAGCATATCAACATCAATTCTCAGAAAGGTTCTCGTAAGACCCCCTCATCATAACGGGACAACCAGACGCCCACCCTGATGTACTCGAGGTGGAAGGTGATCTTCTCGACGAAGTGCTGGAACGTCGTCGACTCATCGTACTTGAAGTGGTAGCCGAACAGCGTTTCGTTGATGACATTGCCCACGCACAGCTTAAGAACGTCGCAATGCGTTAGCGTCAAGCGTACTCTTAGCATAGACAAATAGTTAGTTCCTAAGATGGTTTGCTTTTGGATAGCTAGTTTTAGATGACTAATTAGGAAGGCGTATTTGACCCATGTCATCTCACATACATGTCAAGGAATTTGTGAAGTTTAAATTCACAGTTTACAATAACATAATACAGGGAGATAGCTGCTATTCTACCTGCAGGGGCAGTGTCATGTCGATCGGCTTTCCAACATTGATGTCGTCTATCTGTTTGATCATTTCGGCGATCGAACGGCTTATCTGCAAATCATCCATCCTCGCGTGTAATCCACGTACCCTTTTGCACAGCACGTGCATTGCACGGTGTGGAAATAGCGCATGAGCGGTACTTGATCAGTTCATCGGCGCATTAGGCATAGATGATTTGTGCGATTTGGTGGGGGCATGCATCCGTAAGGCGACACTTGCTTTCTTCTTTTTCTCTCTCCAATGCCTTTATAAGGCTGCAGTCGAACCACCATATAAAGTTTAGTGCGGCCTAGGCCAGCCGGGTTTGCCTAACTGCTATGCACGGTGCCTGACGCGCATACACGGTATGAACACAGCAGGGCCTGGTAAACAGTTTCGGGAACCTTGGTAATGCGTAGAATAGTGGAATAAACCGGTCCGACCGTTACTTTCATTCCAAGATGAGTCTAATTCTCTCACGTATTCGGAATGTTTTTTTTCCGACGTAACTTTTTATTGCTCAACTAACTTAAAAACTAAGAATTCCACTATAAATAGTAGTAATGGTAGTACTAGTAATAATGGCTCGTTTGCCTACCTGCTCCTGCATTATCCCCTGACTGGCCCTCATGATCCTGAGGGCGGCCTTGCGCTGTTCCCTCCACACGGGTCCGTCAGCGATGAGGATGCCCGTCTGGTCCTCCTTCTGCAGCATGTTCTCTGGCACGGCGTGCGATCGACCGATGAAGTGCTCTCCTGCAGACGTGCGATCATCCGTGCATTCACTCATCCATTCTCTACTCTCGTCAGGAGACAATGGATGAGGGAAGCTGTGAAGTACGCGTGGAAGTTTTCGAAGATTTGCGATGCTACCTTTCCTGACCTAATTGAGTGCTCTGAGACATTCTGAGTGGGGCATACTACAAGCAAGACAGCCTACCGTTGTCGATCAGAGCCTCCTTGATGTGCGCGTAGTCCGTGAAGATTACGGTCGGCCGGGGCAGGAAGAGCGTGAAGCAGTGGCCATACTGCTTACCAAGCTCGTGCATGTGCAGGTGGAGATTCGTCATAGGCATCTAAGGAGATATAAAAAAGTTCAAAAGCTTAAAAATAACGACATACGTTTTTTTCCCGTTTGAAATATGAAAACGAGTTCAACACAATGCCCTCCTTTAGAGCTAGTTTTACAGTTCACATCGTTTATATAATGGGAACAAATACCTGATGAAGGTTTCCTATAAGCGGAAGGGGAAACGGTCCTCGTGGATATCTGCTGGCATTCCAGTAGAAGTAGACCACGTACACGAAGGCCGCTGCCGCGATCAGTGCGCCAATCATGTGGATCTAGTGGAGATATTTCAAAGGAGCTCTTGAGCGCAAATATACAAAACAATATTCGCCAAAGACAGAGCGGCTGTTTAAAAAGGTTTGAAGAGATACAAACCCGAGTGACTTGAGGAGAGGGCGGGGGCTCAAAGTAGGTAGGTATGTATTCACGACGTATCGGCATGCACCCGAGCCCATCGTGCCTTTTTGTTCAGAACTGTGTTCAGCCGATCATGCGTTTGAGACCATGCTGACTAGAAAGTCCGAATCTCACGAACGTTCTCAACAAATATCTTAATTTGACATAGCAACAATAAGTTTTCACAAAGTGTAGATCAAACCGAAAAACTAAAAATTTCTATGGACTTATCTATCAATTTTCTCCTTATGAGGCAAAGTGCACAGACAGACATCAATTCTCCATAGCACTGATAAGGCGACCAAAGTTTTCCGGAGTGCTGATTACAGTGTGCATTTCACTGAGAAAGAATGTTCAAAGGCATTGTGTGACTGAACTCCAGTTCAAAACTGGATTACCGCATTAGCCCGGGCAAACTGTGAACTGTGATCATTGGCCGCGCTCATCGCGTAATGCAATCATGCGTCCATTGAAGTAAGAGGTTCCCCGAGTTCAATGCCCATGCCCTACCAGTCAACATGTCTCAATACGAATTATCAATACGCGGTGCGTGGTTCACGTGATCGTTAACAACGTTTTATCCCAAGCTGCACCAGATATACAATACAAGCGTCTATTTTCTAGATGCGGTAGTGGCGGAGGAGAATCATGTGGCCGATTGATCAGTCAGTTTCGAGGAGTATCTGAAAGGTGCAATCGTCAACTTCTACGAACTTCTGAGAACATAGGCATATTGTTGAGCCTGTTATGAGTGGCACTAGGCGAAGGCGTTTCGTGCTTTCTTGCATTGAGGTGTCCCATAATTTCACCACTTCATTAGTCCAATTTTTTCAATTTTCTAAGGCGAACCTTTTTTCTCAATTAGTTTTGTGGTACATTTTGCAGGTAACTTCCCCTGCTAAATAATAAACAAATAAGTTTTTCGTTCCTCTTAGTTATGAGATACTGATACCCGCTCTTCACCAGCTTATTATGAAGAGGTCTATGGCTCCGCCGTCGTCGTCTCAGCCGCCTCCACTGCCGTAGATCCGCTGGAGCACGGCTCGAGGCAACCGGTCGACCCGAGGTCGAAATGGACTTCGGCCACGGCGGTCATGTCGAAGTAGTACCAGCCTCCGTTGTAGCAGTAGACAAACTCTTGCTCGAGCGTAACATTGGCCGACACACCGCACACCTGTAGGCCAAGCTTATTCCAAGGGGAGTTGTGGAGCGGGATTGTCTGTGATACTGCTTTCTGATGCCATTGCGAAGAGGCATGGTTATAATTATTTCTATGATCTATTTTGGCGGTTTCTGTTATACATTATGTTTGATTACTCTTTAATTATTTATTGTTCTGATACATAGTGCTTACATCGACCGAGCCGGTGTACGAGATGCCCACTCCTCCGTTGTCCGTGCATGCCATGGACGGCGTTGGCTCGTCCGACCACTTGAAGAAGCCGCAGCCGTCCGTGTTGTTACAAGCTGAAGGCTGTCGTTCTTGACGCCATTACGGGTACATTGTATGATATAGTAGAAAAAATGGAAGATATAATCGTTCCGCTCGTAGCGCCGATTCCGGTACCCTTCAAACCAATCCTACCAAATTCTAATGTGCACTATGCGAAGCTCTAGGTAATGCTGATCTCAAAAAGCCATCTATGTTCATGATATCTTGTCTTGGATCTGAATGGCATCGTTTCGAAGCGTGAAAAAATCGCTAAACACCGTAGCGGCGGAATAACGAATTACACGTACCGATTTTCTAGACTATATATTATGCACGCAACGCGCGCATTGAGTCGTAGCATCTCTTCAAAGTCGGTCAAAGTCGGTCAAACCTGAGGGAGGCGTGCAGGAGACGAAGGTTCGGGCGGTGGTCGTGGCCGGCGTCTCGGTCGAGGCCGTCGACTCCGTCGCTTCCGTGGGGCGGGTGCAGCCGCAGTCGCACGGCGCGAAGGCGTCCGAGCCCAGCGAGAAGTTGGCCTGCGCCGTCGCCTCGAAGTAGTACCAAGAACCGGCCTCGCAGTAGACGAGCTCAGCCTCGACGCTGGCCGATGCGTAGCACACCTCAACAAGGATTACGGTAGTCCAGGAGGGTGAGGAGGACAAGACGACTCACGTCAAGCGTGCCCCCGTACTGGATTGTCAGCACTCCATCGGAGCACGTCATGGTCGGAGTTGCGTCTCCCGCGTACTTGTAGAAGTCGCAGCCAGAGCAGCCTGATCGAGACGCGTAATACGGCTAGTTAAACACCCTCCACGTACCGGTGGGAGCGGTGCACGGCTCGCGAGGTATCTCCGTTGCTCCGCTAGCTTCAGTTGCTCCGCTTCCGGCAGTAGCCCCGGTACCGGCAGATCCCGGAGTCACGCTACTGTCTGCTTCACGAGTACATCCACAGTCGCACGGCTTGAAGGCTCCCGATCCGAGAGTGAAGTTGGCTTCAACGTCCGCATCGAAGTAGTACCAATTTCCGTTGTTGCAATACACGTACTGGGCGTCTACGTCAATGCTTCCAGATACGTAGCACACCTTTAAGGATGAATGTGAGTTCGATTGTTTCCTCAAAGCATACGTCGAAAGTTCCGGAGTATTCGACAACGAGAACACCGTCAGCATTAAGGGCTGCGTTGGGAGCGACGTCGCCTTCGTATTGGTAGAACTGGCAGGAATCAGGGCATCCTTAAGAACTATTTCGTAATGTATGAGCGTGATTGATTA
>LS917045.1:162352-173926 GCA_900490955.1 Micoletzkya japonica | reverse complement strand
AATGTGAGTTCGATTGTTTCCTCAAAGCATACGTCGAAAGTTCCGGAGTATTCGACAACGAGAACACCGTCAGCATTAAGGGCTGCGTTGGGAGCGACGTCGCCTTCGTATTGGTAGAACTGGCAGGAATCAGGGCATCCTTAAGAACTATTTCGTAATGTATGAGCGTGATTGATTACTTATTCTTTCACAAGACCCGGTCAGAATATTTACTGTTTCGCGGTGTCCAATAATGTTCTAACTATTTCACTTATCCCACTCACCAGGAGGGAGAGTGCATGGAATTCGAGGTTCCTCCGTTGCTCCGCTAGCTTCAGTTGCTCCGCTTCCGGCAGTAGCCCCGGTACCGGCAGATCCCGGAGTCACACTGCTGTCTGCTTCACGAGTGCATCCACAATCGCATGGCTTGAAGGCTCCCGATCCGAGAGTGAAGTTGGCTTCAACGTCCGCATCGAAGTAATACCAATTTCCGTTGTTGCAATACACATACTGGGCGTCTACGTCAATGCTTCCAGATGCGTAGCACACCTTTAAGGATGAATGTGAGTTCGATTGTTTCCTCAAAGCATACGTCGAAAGTTCCGGAGTATTCGACAACGAGAACACCGTCAGCATTAAGGGCTGCGTTGGGAGCGACGTCGCCTTCGTATTGGTAGAACTGGCAGGAATCAGGGCATCCTTAGTAAGTATTTCGTAATGTATGGGCGTGATTGATTACTTATTTTTTCACAAGACCCGGTCAGAATATTTCACTGTTTCGCCGTGTCCAATAATGTTCTAACTATTTCACCTATCCCACTCACCAGGTGGGAGAGTGCATGGAATTCGAGGTTCCTCCGTTGCTCCGCTAGCTTCAGTCGCTCCGCTTTCGGCAGTAGCCCCAGTGCCGGCAGATCCCGGAGTCACTGTGCTTTCTGCTGCTCGCGTGCATCCACATTCACAAGGCGCGAAGGCTCCCGATTCGAGAGTGAAGTTGGCTTGGGCCGACGCGTCGAAGTAGTACCAATTGCCGTTGTCGCAATAGACAAACTGGGCATCGATGTCGAGGCTTCCCGAATCGTAGCACACCTCAAATTGTGATCATGGATTCGGTTCTGCATGCACCCGTACGTTAAACGTTCCCGAGTACTCGACGGTCAGAACGCCTGCGGCAGAGATGGACGACGAGGGAGCGACATCCCCGACGTACTGGTAGAACTGGCACGAGGCTGGGCATCCTGAACAGGCTAACTGTTGCAGCTCCGTTGACCAGCGTAAGAGGTTGCGCTTTCCATAATTTGGATAAAACTTTGCAACGTAACCTCTTACGCTTTCCACAATTTGGCCAAACCTTGTTCCTATTTTATTTTTTTCCTATATAGCAATGCACAAACCTGGAGGCAGCGTGCACGGCTCGCGCTCGCGCTCCGAGACGGTCGACTCTGCGCCCACGGGAGTCGTCGTCACCTCGGTTGTCGGCTCCTCCGTGATCGGGCCCTCGCAGCGGTAGAGCGGCACGTTGATGTCGACGGTGACGGTGCGGCCGGCGCTGCTCACGTACGACCAGTCGCCGCCGGTGCACGTCAGCGTCGTCGAGCCGTTGATCGTCACCGACGCGTCCGAGCCTTGGCAGATCTGAGCGCAGCGGATACCAAGACCATCCACAGACGCGCGCCGCTTACGGTTCCCGTCGCGTACTGCAGAGTGAGAGTCGCCGAGCTGTTGTCGCACGACTCGTCGGGTCGCATGCCGATGAAGTCGCTCCAGCCGCACGCGGAGCAGGCTGCAAGCGGAATGTTAAGGACTGCTGTCTTATAGCCGGTAAATTGACTTAGGCAGCAGAATGGTTGATCGATACAATATTATTGGAGAGTCAACCATTTTTGAAATCAATATATGTTATCGTTTCATGCCTGTGCATGTAAATAAATTATTATGATTAATTAAGTGTTTGGAGCGGAGTGCCTTACCGCTGTCGGTGGGCGTGCACTGTTCGATGGGGCTCGGCGGGTAGGCGTCGCCTGAGTAGCAGGCAAAGAAGGCGACGGGCAGGAAGGTCTCCTCGCCCGTCTCGTAGTCGATCACTGGAATCACTCTTCGTGTGTCTTCGTGCTACGTCGCCAGTAAAGGATGAAATATTGAAAAGCCGTACCAAACCACTTGTTGTCCGAGTAGAAGGCGCTGCTGTAGGTGAGCTGGGTCTCCATGGAGAAGTTGGTGGAGGAGCTTCCCTGCAGAAATGGAGATTGTTGAGTTCTTGACATCTCGCACGGTATTATGTCTATGCTTTTAGTCTCTGGACAGCATTGTTTATAGCTTACGACAAGAATTCCGGAGGAGCAGGTGAGCTTGCCATCGGCGTACACGAGCTGATCGATTCCGCACTCGTCGAGGGTGATCGGAGAGAAGGGCGGGCAACCTATGGTGGTCGCATTACGCCAACCCGCACACTTCCAGCACAAACCATTTAGACCGTCTACTTATGCAAAGCTCCTCCAGCGGTGAATCGCGTACCTCTATCTCGTGATAATCTATCTACACTGCCGTCTCGATGCCTGCGGGCAAAAAAAGCAGTCGTTGACTCTACCATCGGGACTCTTTCCCTGATCTCTTCGTTTCAGCTTGCTGGCAACGCGTTTGTCAGGTTGCCTACCGTAGAGCGCGTCGACCTCGCAGTTGCCGGTGAAGGTGGCCTCGGAGTAGGAGTAGGCGTCATCGTAGCACGACCGCTCGCCCGACCACACGTTCGCCGTGCACGTCGCCGTCGACAGCAGCGTCGTGCTCGTGCCGTCGCTCGCCTGGTAGGGCATCGTAGCGCATTTTGTCATTGATGCCGCGTTAAAATCCCCCCTTTCTCGTTTCCACCCTTTAATTTCTGCATCAATTCAGTAGGGAGAGCGGCACCGCCGAACGCGAAACGAGCAGATTTGAATTACCGCAATTTCGTAAAATGCGCATAAAACCTTTCAATATCAATATTTTTGAATCTGTTAAATGTATCGGATAGATCTCGAGAAGAGCTGTCGATCAATTATTATATATTGTTGAAATCTTCATTCTCAAATAAGTTATTCCTCTCTCCAGTTTTAACACATATTACAGGGTCGAAACGAGAATCGAGCTTGGCGCGCGTCAATTTAATGCGGCATAAGTCAATGGAAGAATGCAGCCTACGCGACAGATCTCAATAGAGTCCGGTAATAAGTAGGAATAACTTTTTTTGTTGCAAAGGATTAGCCCGTGCGCCAGGTAGGCCAGCGTACCACGATGCGGAATCCGGCGGGGCAGCCGAGGGTGCAGTCTGAGTCGCCGGCCACCGGGTTGAACAGGGCCGTGTTGTAGGAGTCGCCGGCCAACGCGGTGAAGTCGCAACTGCACTCTGAACAGCAGCACCGATTTTCTCGCTCCGTTGTCAATCTACATGACTGGTAGCTGCCAGAAGTTAGCTATAGCTGAAGGAAATGGGCGTGTTGGTATAAGGGGAGCGCAGACGATGTAGGAGGGTTTGCTGATCATTATTATTATTATCATTATTATGATTATCATTATTTCCCTGCGTGGTGAAAATAAGGAATGAATGAATGATTCTGGTCAATAAGAATACGACTAACTAGCGATGGCGATGCTGCAAGTGACGGTGGCGTTGGCCTGGATGCTCGCGAGTCCGCTGTTGGTCCACTCGGACTCCGAGTTGCACTGCATGTAGCCGTCCGTTGTGAAGTAGTTGGCGCTCGAGTTGTCAGCGGAGAAGGCCTGTAGGAGTCTTGCCATTAGCATGCCGTCTTTTCTATGCCGCCATTCTCCTCAACGAATCGAAGAGTATGCATCTTTGCGAGTAGTTCGCTACGGCTAGGGACTAGAGCTCGCGAATCGATACCATTTAATCCAGTTAGTAGGAACTTTTTCCAGGGCTATGTTTCAATCCATACGTGTTAGGAGATGCGATTCTGACCATGTTGATGGTGAAACATTACCGGTGAAGATCGGCAATCGATTCGCGGGCTCTACTAGGGACTCACCACGAGCGTGTAGCCAGCGGCGCAGGTCACTTGGTAGCCGTCGAAGGTGTCGTAGGTGCGGATGAGCTGCGAGCTGTCGACCTTGTAGTTGGCCGCGTACCACGAGGGAACGTCGCTGTCGGCGCACGCGGGCGGGTCCGTGCATTGAGTGCATCCTCAAAGGACCTCCATTCGGAACCCCGTAATCTAGTCAAATTCCTGACGGCATCCTGACGGATTCGATTACTTTCTCTTCTGTGCCCTTCTCTCTCTCGCTATGCAAATTAGTCTGAATTAGCCTGGCTACGGCACTGAATGGTGCCACTTTAAGCAGACCGCTACCATTTACGTCATACTTATCCTATCCTACAACTGATATGGTCTACTCTTTGAGAAACATTGAAAGGCTAATTTCAACAAGACTTCAGAGTACTCGAGATAAGCTCGCTGTTCGATACTAACCAATGGGCGTTCCGCACGTGCCCGAGAGCGTGGCTGGGAGCTGTGCAGCAGTGAGCAGCGACGAGTTGGCGAAGGTTCCGTTCGTGGAGCACACTGGCTGGAAGCCGCCGTTGGTGATCGTCTCGTTCGTTGCCGAGTTGTACAGCTGAACAGAGCGCAACCTTTAACTGAATCTATTCTAGAAAAAGCTCTTTCAGTCATCGCTTCGATAAAGCGGAGTACAGTGGATTAAAAAGATCCGTCGGAAAATCCTTCCGAATATAAGGCGAGAGAGAGTGTGCAAAAGAGAGAGAATTAGACTCATTTTGGAATGGAATAAACTGACGGATCGCCGTTTATTCCACTATAGTCAGCTGCCCGAATGGCTGCCCGAGCTAGGCTAATCGGAAGAACGGCCGTACGATGAGCGATCCCTGGCTGCACTGGTACTGGTCGCATCCGTCGTCGTTGTTGAAGCGCACGAGCTTGTTGGCGCACGTGTAGCCGGCCGGGCAGTTGGGCGAGAATGCGATGTCCGCGCACTGGTCGCAGGCTTCAAGCGGACCATGCACAGCGTATAGAGAGTGGGTAGTCGGAGTGGTAAAGAAGCCATCACAGGCATTTTTGCTTTGATACTAAGCACGCTGCAAGCGAACCATGCACAGCATAAAGAGGAGTGCGAGCGGTCCGTAGTCGGATAAGTAAAGATGCCATGACATTTGCATAGATACTAAGCCCGATGGCGCCACTCACGGGCGTTGACGTAGCAGTTGGCGTTGGTGTAGCCCGTGCCCGCTCCCGGGTCTCCCGTCGCGTTCACGATCACGCCGTCGTTGCACGCGAGGAAGTCGTAGGCGACCGCGTACGAGGTACCCGGTCGAGCCTGCAATGCGGCGTCACTCCGAGACTCTAGACTACTACGTATCAGCATCTAACGTTTTGCCGCAGTACAGTTGACAGTTATCATACTCAGTCACTCTCACTCTGTGCTATGTATGCCTCTCAGCCGTTTAATACTCGTATGATAGGCTATTGCTAACGCGGGGGCAAGGCGCTTACGTAGAACTGCACGCGCTTCCCTGTGCCGCAGCTGACGTAGCAGTCCTGGACGGTGAGCAGGCTCGTGTCGCAGCCTCCCGGACCGGTCGACGACGGGCAGAAGGACGACAGGTTGCGCGAGACCGCGAGCGAGCAGCCGCAGAAGGCTGAGCGGAACGCATTACCTTGTACACCAGCGATAGCCGCGCTACCTTATACGCAAGAAGCTAGACCTTTACGCCGCTGTGAAACGGCTTTGAAGAATTTCGGAAGGCGAAATGGTGCTTACAGATCGGTGCCGGCGTTGCCGTTCCGTATACTCCGGGGAACTGGAGCAGGGCGAATACGACGAAAGCTAGCATCATGGTGTCCTTACCTGACAAATAATACGCATGCTCCAGTACGGACAAGTAGCAACAGATAATGAGTAACTCATAAGTACAGTAAGCATTGGAATGCACAAAAGAAGAAAGCATTCCCAGAGTAGCTTTCCGGTAAGCCGGTGATGGTGCTGTGGTTGGTGACTCTTCCGGAGCTCAATTGGGCTTATATAGGAGAGCGCCTCTGATGAGTGCGCATAGCATTAGCATCAGAAACAGATAACGACGCCCGAGAAGTGGTCGGGCGTAGACGGTAGCACGGGAGGAGAGCGTGCACGAGATAGTGGAGGCGCCTGAAGAGACTCCAGACAGGTAGTAGTCGATCACTAAACGAGGCAGGCGTATTGACTGCGGCGACTGTCTCCGTATGCTAATGGAGCAGGGCAAAGCCGCTTGGATGTTGTTCCGGAGAGCGGAGAAAAGAACGGGACGAAACGTGTTGTGGTGACGAGTACGGGAACTTGGCGAGGGGAGAAGGTCAGAGACGACGGACGGATGGTGTCGTGTTGATGTTCTCTGGTACGAACGGGATGATACCTCGGAAACTCGTCAACTGGGAGAGTAATCTTCTAAGCATTGGACTATCTCGCAGCGGTCAACACGGTTACCTTGTTTAGTAATCGAGTGGGTGCTTGTTTTTAGGTAGCATCTTCATGGCTTCTCTGATTTGAACGAGTGGGGGGGATCTGAATAAGTTTTGAAAGCCCCTCGGTTTTGATCTAGTGAGCTAGAATTTTAGATGATGATGCAATTTCTTCCAGCAGCATTGCTCTTTACGATTACTACTCGAGTAAGGAACAGTTTTATAACACTGTTTTAAGCAATAAGTGGTAAGCATGTGCATTAACTGCATAAGTCAAATGTTGTGATCAGCTTTATTACTCATAAAGTGCACACTGTTTATAACGTTCTCGCTTGATAACTAATCCTTGCTGGTTTGCCGGTTCCACAAAAGGGTAATCGATGTTGACAGAGCTCACTGAAACATATTCGCCGGAAAACTGATTTTTTATTTAGATACTTCTCGCTGGCAAATCACTGCTCATTTTTCCTGTCTGTATGTGTATCTTTTCTATATAATAGCATATAACTTGTCATGGGACCAGCCAAAGCTCAGAAATCGAAAAAAATTATGAAGTTTCAGTATTTCTTGACTCTCAATGATACGTTACGGTTTCTGGAGTGTGACAATGTTACTACGTTCGAATGGATCGACAGTGCCGTAAACGGAAGTACAAGTTGTTTACCATCATGTATTAGCATTCCGGAAGCGGTTCGAACTCGATTGTAGTGGTGCTGTTTTTGCATTGACTAGACGGGTCCGCATTAAGCGACCCGAACGGGGCTGGCAACACTGATCCGCCTAGCGCCTTTTCGTACAGCACCTATCTACACAGCCGTTTTTCGCCGCATAATGACTACGTTGATGCTGAACGGAGACTGTGGTATTTTCACCCCACTGGGATCCCTCAAAGAACCGTGCTGGTATATCAAGAGGTTTACCAGTGGTGATCCTTTAGGGATCCCAGTGGGGTTTTGATGGGGACCCCAGTGGGGTGCGGAAGTATGGGTGGGTTAGCAGTAGAATCCCATTAGGGCAATGAGTAGAGACGCACTCTTCACATAACAACCGTTAGAGTTAGATTAGAGCCAAAAAAGAGAAAAAAGTAGAGAAAGATAGTCTTCGCATGCAACCCATATCAGGCGGGTTGCGTAAGCCTGCATAGGATAGTTCATCTTCGGAGTCTTTCTTTGTGTAACTATGATGCTATTGAAACGATCTCGGGGAGGGTATTTCAGAGTGCGGCCGAGGCCATCCGCGTTTGACTGGAGGCAACCGCAATGAGATACCACTGTGGTATCCCGCTGCGGCGGATTTCCGTCTACGGGGGGTAGTGGTATATATCCCAATGGGAAATCCATTCTTTTAGGGATCCCAGGGGGGATGGGTAAAGATACCAGAGTTCTTGATGAAGAAGTCACCATCATAAGCTTTAACAATCAAGTTCACAGTACTTTGTTCTTTTCGATGTCTCGCTTTTTTCCTCTTTAAAAGGCCAATCGTGCTGGTGACGGCATTGCACAACCTGTTCACTGTTCGTAGCATGCAAATGGGCAACGTTCTCACTTGCATAATCCCCGCTGAGTAGTGCTTATTCTTCATCAAAAATGTTTCGATCTGCGGAACTACCTGAAGACGCTGTTCTTCAGATGTTGAAATTCTACCAGTGCACAAGGTTAAGCGAATGTGATTGTGAGAGATGACTCATCTAATGTGCATCTTGCAAGCGATCTATGAGCCCCAGGAGATGCTGACTATTCCAGAGCGACAATAATGTCAGTCTCTTATCATCTCCTCATCATTGATATGGCGGGGTTGCAGGCACTCATCTGTAAGTGCTTTTGCTTTTATATACTTTTGTCATTGAGTATAGTGGAATAAACGGATCCGTCGGTTTCTTTGATTCCAAAATGCTTCCAATTCTCTCACTTTTACACACTCCCTCGCCTGATATTCGGAATGATAAACTGACGGATCTTTTCATTCCCGCTATAGTTGGAAAGTTTGTTAAGTTTCTGCTGATAAAACAAGAACTCGAATAGAAACAAGGTAAGCACGATAACGTTCATCTTCCTTCAGTGCTATGCTCCATCGGCGGTATCTCGGCCCTCTGCACCGGAGCCAACATGGACGTAAGTAAACACGTTTGCCTCTCTATTACGAATTCCGCAGCAACAAGAGGCGCACCCTATCTAGTTTTCCCACAAACGAGCCACACACACGCACACACACACACACACACACACACACACACACACACAACACGAGTCTCATGTAGCATTGCTCTGCTCCGAACTGACAGTATCCGTTGATCAGCGTAGCGCCACACAGTCTAAAGCTCTAAACCATCCCAGCCCAATCGCAGGCCGTGGTCGCGTGCTACAACCCGTTCATGGTGGCCTACGGCTTCCCGTCGGCCACGCCCCTTCCCAGCTACTTTGACGGCTTCCACAGGTCGCGGCAGGACATGCTGCAAGCCAGCGGCGTCTCCGCCCAGCCTGCGATATCGCGGTATGCGAGTTTTGAGACTCGCACCTTTCTTATTTGATGGTGCAGCTCAGACGCTCAAAACTCGATATGTGACCAAGTGTTACGAGTCTGTTGCATTGGGTTGCGAAACATTAACAGAATGACCGCTTCCCCTACCCTGTGGAAGCGTTTTCGTTGAGATGGGGTCGTACGCTGAGCGACTGCACGGCGGGACTGACCTGCCTCGACCAGGCCACCTTCGCTGCGTCTCCGCTCAACGCGACGGGAACCGACGACTACTCGTACTACGTCGATGCCTCCATCACGAGATACCAGACCAGCAACCGGGGATTCGCGTGTAAGCACACCTGAGCGAAATTTCCCCAGCTGGCTGGAGAATTTGCATTCAGTGGATATCGTGGTGAAATCTCTCTCTGTGTTGAGTGTTGCTACTATACCACGAAAACAATAAGCTTGGAACGCTTGCTTTGACTAACCGAAATACGGGCTTTATTGGTAAGCAATGTAAAGGGGACATGACCGAAAGCTATAAGTATGGAGCTTGCAGTAC
Source organism: Micoletzkya japonica (assembly GCA_900490955.1). NCBI lineage: Eukaryota > Metazoa > Nematoda > Chromadorea > Rhabditida > Diplogasteridae > Micoletzkya > Micoletzkya japonica. The sequence goes on along the minus strand of LS917045.1, from coordinate 164,488 downwards.
AGATGCGCCACTTTTACTGCATGCGGTATTGCGGCGAGTCACAGGTATGACCTATGGGAAAGCCTTGCAGACGTTCTTGCTAGATCCATCTTCAAGGCGAAGCAAAATAAAATTTGCCTTAAAACGTCTGGATTGAATAACCACAAAAGGCCACAAAAGGATATAATAGCTCCCAAAAATAAATATCTTCAATTGCTCGAATCTCTGTTCCACTGAACCATACAACGGGTAGTGTACTCCGTAAAAAGGGGGGCCCGAATCGACAGCGCTATTCTATTGTTGACAGGGCGACGCACTGGACGCGTGCGATGCTCCCGTCACCAATGCGACGGCCGGACCGGATAAATGCGAGTGAGTATTACAGTATTACTTGCGAGAAGGTCCCGGTAATGACCCCTTTCTACGCTATCTTTATCTTGCCTCCTTATGGATGCTGCAATCCGGAAGCGAAGTCATAAGCGTCCAACATGTTTCCGTATACCATGTAGATAGCTATGCCAAGAGATCGCACCTCGTTCCACTTTTGACTAACGACGAAAAAAATGCAAGAAAAAATTCGTTAGACACACTCTGGCGTTTAGTATGAAGAAACAATAATGCATTCACAAAGTGTTATCGATGCCTGGTCTTTTGCCCGCATTTGCGCCTAATCCGATTCATGTGATCAAAGGAGAGGATTATGGGAGGGGTGAACAGGCGATTTTTTCGCTTGTTGTTGACTCGCGGTAATTTTAATCGATAAGGGACTGTTCGAAAATGTGCTACAGTGTTTCCTAACTTCTTACCCAATAATTCAGCATCTACCGGACCGCGCAAAAGTGCTACTACGACGTGTACACAACCGCGTGCGGCTGTGGACCGGAAGTGAGTGCCGAGTTTCTTACAAGGGAAGTGAACATGCGACCGAGACCATTTTAAAGCTCTTGAAACGCAGATTGTTTTAGCTTTCTATACCCTGCATTCCCCTCGCTTCATATGAAAAGGCCACGGTGCCTAAAACGACCTCCCTTGTTAGGAAGATTCGTTCTCTCTTCGGCAAAAACATCAACAAGAAGCTCTAGACCACATAAACTTCGAACCAAGTTGTTCTGGGTGCTGTTTGTAAAATGCAGAAAAAAAATTCGTTATACACACTCCAGCGTTTGGTATGGAGAAACAATAATGCATTCACCAAGTGTTGCCTATTCTTAGATGCGGTGAAGGTGAAGTCTGTCCTTGCAGGCGGGAGAATTCCAGTGCAACAGTGTCAGTGGCGAGTACACACTAGATGCCGTGAGTAACTGCGCTCTCGACAGTTGCGTCTATAACTAGACCAAGATCAAGGCTTGATCAAGATACGTGAAAATAAAGTTTATCGTCGCAGTAATGATGATGTCCTGTAAATGGATAAGCGAAAGCTTAGCACGTATCACAATATTCTATACCTTTGGAAAGTGAAAATGACTAGGACATCGTCTTTCTTGAGTTCCCAAAGGCCGTAAGAATCGGATTGATGTTAGCTTTAGTGTCTATCATGATGCCCTTCGTTTTCCATTCCTAATAGTTTATTCGTGGTGCGCGGCACACCGATCTACCGTATTAGTAAATGTCGGAATGATTTTTCGCTTTCCAAAGGTTTTGCATTGCGGCAGAACACTGTGGTATCATAAATCGCAAGATGTGATAACCCGTAACTGATAAAAGAACGATACACAGCATTCCAAGCGTTCTAATAGCGAATAGCGGTTTCCGCACATAGGATTTGATCCTGTAGGCGAATAAGTGAACCAAAAATTATGAAATTAAAAACTTAAATTTGTTACTGTAAGTTCCATAAGCTCTCAAATTTTTGCTGAGATTGGTTCAGCCACTCTTGAGGAAATTCAAAAATAGTGGTCAATTCGCTATTAGACACATTCTTCACCCGGCGGAATGCGGTGGATAGCGCCATCCGCCCGGTTAAAGGGACACAGGACCGAAATAATTCGAGACAACTTTCCGTTTGAACCGTGGACAGTCTCCCGTAGCGCAAATCAGTGGTAGTCAGATCGAAATAATCAGATACGGTATCCCCTCCCTAGTCACAGTTGACCAGTGTGATTGGGAAGGTTATTCCTCAAAACAGATAGCCACTGGCATCGAACCCCCGAGACTTGA
>LS917045.1:135110-153793 GCA_900490955.1 Micoletzkya japonica | reverse complement strand
TAAGAGGTACGATAGTCCAAAAGGAGCGTAAAGTTGATCAATAATGCTTAAAAGGGCTGCTACGCGTATGCTAAAAGGGGCTGCTACGCAGCGACGCCTATACTGCTATAGGAAATTGAAAATTTGGCAAATTGCCAGCTTGCCCATTTTGTTTAGCTGTTTACTGCTTTCATTTAGCTTGCTCTGTCAGGCCGTGGCACCCTCAGTACTCCGCGGAGAGTGAATGAAATCGCATAAAACTCGGAATACCCGATCAGGATGGTTAGATCTACTGAATGACGTAAAGACCCAATATGGCCAGAAACTCGTGGTATGGCCCCTTTAACGTTTGAGATACGAACTATATAATTAAAGAATCAATGAGCGTTGATCTTTTTAAAGGGACATGGAAGACAAAAAATATTGCGTTTAATATGAATATTTTTCATCTAAATAATACATAAACCAAAACCAGACCGCACAAAAATGCATACTTAGTGAGATATCCAATTTTTCATTTCTTAGCCAAGGCACAGTCTTACTACGTTTAGCGCATAGTAACAAGGCAAATGCGACGACTGACGGATCCGCGGAACGTTTCCATCTGGCTTACCTTATCGCAGTTGCACTCGGCAAAGGTGCACTCGTGTCGCTTCCGGACAGCCCTCACGCCGTGAACGATACACTGTGCGCACAGACGATCCTGCAGAGAGAGGTCTCACAGCATTCCGACATGTCGCAATGGTATAATAGCGAATTGGCAACAACTTTTTTTATTTTCTTCTCTATAACTGAATGCATCTTCGCCAAATTTTTTCAACTCTTTGGACTGACGAAGAGGAACTTAAGTTTTTGGAATTGGTGAATTTCAGCTCATTTTTATGGTCACAGCAAAAACAGGCGTTCGCTAATCGAACGCTAGGAATGTTGTGCGTCTGAATCGTAATCAAGGTAGGGCGACTGACGGAGCCTCTTCCTCAACCATAGTACACACACACACACACACACACACACACACTAAGGGAGAAAAGTGACGTAGTCTCAAGGCCAGCGCGATGCGTAGTGCGAGATGGAGCGGCGATCTCGCAACATTCAAAAGCTATTCAGGTTATCGTTTCTTTCATTTCGAGCTGCAGAAAGCACCCTGTAGCTAAATTTTGAATGCTTTCCTGATAGTGCTTATGGTAGGAGAAAAACCAATTGCCGCTCATCTACGATGAAAAAGTGATGGTGTTATGAATAATATTTGGAACGAGATTTATGGATGTAACCTTTCTCCTGTCTAATATTGTAATACCTAACAACCGCTCACCGTTCTTCGACTTGAGCTTGTTCGCATGGCGTTAATCTTTGAAGACTCTGAACGATCGCATTTCAACGCTTGTCAGTTACGATAGGCACAAAAAGCGAAGACTTCACCAAGAAGTCTTCTTGGAAACAAAGCGAACAAAATAACTTGATAGTATTTGTAAGAAAAAAATGGTTAGAGATAGTGGAAGTGCCAAAAATGCAAGATAGTATTGGCAGAACAAGACTTGGGAAGCCATTTCCCCTATGATATATCTTATAAGAGAGTCGTTCCTAAGGCGCTCGGAACACCGCTGCGGGGTGGGTAAATGAGATGTGCGCAACTACACGGCTTGACCAGGCCTGACTGAACGCTGCGCGATCTATTCGTCATCATCGGGGATTAGAGGGAGGGGAGTTGAGAGGGGCGAGGAGGATGGATAGAAGGGAACTAGGGAGGAAGAGGGGAGGACAGATTTCGATCTATACCTTTCTGTCCCGCTTGCACACACCATCGAAACGGGATATCTTGATCTTTGGGGCTATTACCTCCTTTTACAATCCTAGAACTACTCTGGTATTGCGGAGCAGAAAGATATTAAAAAAACAGAGACATAATGATATCAGCACTGATATCATTCTGTCGGGACCGATAGCCCGGGGTCTTGGTAATAAACAATACGTAAATTGCCTAGCCCAACAAAGCCTCCCAGCGCATTACGCTACGGCTAATATTCTTTAAAAGTATAAACCTACCTTACTATAGTGGAATAAAAAGATACGTCAGTGAATCATTGCGAATATCGGTCGAAAGAGTGTGCAAAACCGAGAGAATTAGACTCATTTTGGAATGGAAGCAACGGACGGACCGGTTTATTCCACTATAAGTTGGTCTAGAGAGGGAACGAATCTCTAGACTTTATATTTTAGCAAGGTATTTGCACGATAGATAGTATCATGTGTTAGGTTATATTCATGTTCTCGGTAGTTATGTGTTTCCTTCACTGAATGGATACTGAGCGTTGAATATCTTTCCTTTCCTACCTATCCGCAGACCAATAACGAGAACGTTCCGTCTGTGGTTTCATTCCTATTTCCGAAGAGAGCGCCAAGCGGTGGTATGAAGAGAGTCCAGACAAAGTGGAAATGAGTTTACTGACGGAAGTTTTTCGTCAATGATAGTTCGAGTGAGGTCTGCTTGCACAGCATTCTCTATGGTAATATTAGCGCTTGCGCACGCTTTCTAGATAAATCGTTTCGCATGCTTTCTAAATCGTTTTTCCTCAACAAGGTTCCAGTTTATGACCTTCATCGGGATATTAACAACAAATGAAGTAGGCGCTTGTCCAAGTAAGCTGGTGCATCACCAATTCAGAATTGGTTTATTCCTTGAACATACATGCTTAAAATTAATTAATTAAAACGATGGACAATTCAAATGACAGATAAAATAAAAATACTGCGCGTAATTGTTCGAAAAAGTAGCCTTATCCACGAAGTCAAGATCTAGCTAATCATTATAGTGTGTACAGATAGATAGGTATATAGTGGAATAAAAAGATCCGTCAGTAAACCATTCCGAATATCGAGCGAGAGAGTGTGCAAAAGTGAGCGAATTGGAGCATTTTGGAATGAGAGCACCGGACGGATCGGTTTATTCCTCCATAGTTCCTTCTCTGGTCACTTCTTCTTTCCCGCCGTGATCGTGAGCATGCCGCGGCCGGACAGAGACGACTTCACCGTCGAGAAGTCGACGTCGTCCGGAAGCTGGAAATGGAGAGGTCGAGGAAACCGTTCCGTCAGTCACCTCATTCCTACTTCCGCCCAGAGAACATGGAGGTATGAAAAAAGCCCAGAAACAGCGGAAATGCTTCTATTACGTCCACGGACAAGGTATGCACGACTTTTCAGGTGACCAAACACTCAAAGCACAATGTTCTAAATGTTAAGCAAACGAGCCACAAAGCCTGTGATAAAATGATTTCCATGTGAGAGTTCCTACCGAAATCAGGGTTATTTCTGGGCATCTCGTTCGCTTAACATTTCCGCTGCAGTCCGAACATTGTGAAAGATTTGTCACTATTATTCACCGCGCGGGCGATCAAGGGGGTTAACAGATTCACCAGGTGTTATTGGGTTCTGACATTTTACCAATATACCCGAATACATCAGCGCCCACCTTGTAGGTCCGATGGACGGTCCTCGACACGTCTCCAAACTGGTCCGTGCGGCTCTCGTGCTCGCACACGACGTCCACCATTCCGTCGATCACCTTGACCTGAACGGAACGGCGCTGCGATCGGTATCGGAAACTGCATTTCAAGCTGTGCACAAAACAGCAGACTTTTTTTGGAAAAAAGCATTAGTTTACCATCTAGTCAAGACTAATGGACGATGGTTTCCTAAAGTGCGAAAGATGACGCCACCAAGTACGGTGACACATTCACAATAGGGTTCTCTTTTTGACGCTTTTTCTCAGTTATGTTTCAATGTTGATGCTCTGTAGGTATGTCTCGGTATTTATAGAAGCGTGAAACATAACCGGTGAAAAAGCGTCAAAAAGGGAACACTAATTCACACCTCCGAGTGAGCTTGTCCCCCCGGCCCCCCTCCAATCGTACCTTGATCTCATTCGGCGTGAAAAACTGCGCATCCAGCGACACCTCGAAGAGGTCGCGGTCGTTGTGCACCTGGGAAACGGCATTATTTAGTACACAAGCCGAAACGGGAAGCGGAGTCGCGTACGCTTCACATCCACCCTTCATCCCAGTTGCCACGTTGTACTATCATACTCATTGTCAGCCACTCTCACTCTGTTCTATGTATATTTTTTGTATAACAGCCGAAGTGTGATGTATATTAATTGCATTCCCTGCTATGAAAGTAGCCCGCGTTTCAAACTACGGCAAGCCTCTACAGTCCCCTCTAGATAGGTTACAATGCCTTTGATGCATTGGCTCATAACTGCGCTCAGTGATCCACACAAAAGCCTAGGTTTTATCGCTCTTATACGGGAGCTGTCGTACGTCCTGTTCTATCTCTCGTATACCTTGACGATGCCATCATTGTGCTGCAGGGGCCAGTCCCAGGCCTTGCCGTCCCAGTCGTGCGACGCCACGTTCACGGCCATTGCGAGGAGATTGAGAGGGAGACGAGCTGTAAGCATGAATAGAGTCGCCAGCTTGACAATCGCGGAAGCAAGCACAATCAGGAATGAAGAGAAACAGAGATATGGAAGTATGCGAGATACGTTCTAGGTGATTACGCTGAGCTTCTAAGGGGCCACGACAGGATAGGCTAGTAGGGCCTCCGGTCCGCCCTCTCCGCGTGCGTCCGCTTATATACGCGCGGTTGTTGACTGCCACCGCCATTGGGCCTCGTGACTGCTCCTCCCTCCTGCGAGGTGTGCACGGAGAGCGCCTGGAGCATTTGCAGAAGACTCGTAGTATCGCTGAATGAGACGGCGGGTTAAACTGCCTTGTTATTCACGGTGACCCGCTCCCAGCTGATCACCGGTCGGCTGCAGTAAAACGCAATGGAGCTGAGCAATCTGCTCAAGTAGACCGCCGGGTGTAGTAAGTTGATGGCTGTACAAGACTGGATCATCTATCACCTCAATTCAATCACAGTAAGCAGGTGCGGGCCCTTTTCAGTGTTGCTCATTGCTGTGCTGGCGTGATCGCCCTTTCGTCATATCTACTCGTACAGAACCGGTAAATGAATCGCTTTTATCCTTCAACACAGAAAAGGTTGCAAACTAGTCGGTGGCCGAGCAAAAAAAGAAAACATAGACATCGCATTGCTAGACGCGGTAGTGGAAACGGTTTTAGGATTTTTTTTCAAATCTTCAAAAGGGCGGGAAAGTTAAAATCGGGAGAGGGCTGGGGGAGTTTAAGCCTTCTTGTTGGCGGTGATCACGAGGTTGCCGCGGGCGGAGAGCGTCGACTTGACCGACGACGGGTCCACGTCCTCCGGCAGCTGAAGATGATGAGAATTGAGCATGACGAGAACCAATCTACGCTTACCTTATCTAAGATAGTCTAAGCCTAAAATGCGCTTATATTTAGGTTTAGACTATCTTAGATAAAGTAAGCGTAGATAGGCCTAGAGAAGCATTGACAACTGTAGAGGGACACGTGTGCACTGGAGCTCTTAGATGGGGAGCAGAGATTGATAGGCTCAAGGACCAACAGAATAGCTACGCCTTGGTTTTATTGCCGAAAACGTTCCGTCAGCACCGCTTAGCTACCTCGTCGGAAAAAAGGCAATGAGGCAAGTGACAGAGCATGTTCATGAAAAAGCATGAAAAAGTTCGTCAACCGTATTACAGGGCGCTAAATTGAGCGTCTATCGTTTACTAGCTAAGTATAAAGAGGGGAGCGCCGTGTATCTAGACCTTGTACGTGCGGGTGATGGTGCGGGAGACGTCTCCGTAGGCATCGGAGCGCTTCGTGTGCTCGAAGTGGATGTCGAGCAGGCCGTTGACGACCTTGACCTGAACGACAAACGAGTAAATCAGATTCAGCATTCTAGCGACGCTGTAGCGTGCGGCTGTCGTAGGTCACTGATTGAGGCCAGAGATTCTCATGAAAGGCCGACGTATGCCATGGCCATACGCAAGCCGATCACAACATTGCGCAGAATAAGTTTTAAGGCAGAGCCCAACTATGCTTCGTGCATGGTGGGTTGATGTGGGGAAGTCAGCTCATTTTGTTATTGTATCTGCAGAATTGTTCCAGAACCCCCTTCACAACCTCGTGCATTGTTGAACGCTCACTCATCCCTCCGACATGCAGGATGGCAGTGAGGAGGGAGAGTCAGGTGGTATGCGCTCTAGCTTTTCCTGATCCTTCTACCTCCCTACCCTCTCTTCCGTCACCCTCTCCCTCCTCTTTTACCTCTCGCCACTCTCAAGCTCTCGACCCTCGCTCTGCCAACCGCTGTAAAGGAGAAGAAGGCGCAGCGAGGGGGGGGAAGTCGATAGATAAAGTAGAGGGGAGGAGAAGGAGGGCGTTGCGAAACTAATCGATATGCTTTGAATGAATGGGAAACTCTTTAGATACAGCATGAAACTTCAGGCACAGCATTTCCAGCGTTCGATTAGCGACTGGCGGTTTCAGCCGTGATCTATCGTCACTGCTGATGTAGGTAGTGACGAGTGAAAATTCACCAATTTAAAAACTTAAGGTCCTCCCCATCAGTCCAAAGAGCTGCCAAAATTTGGTGAAGATTCATTTAGCCATAGTGGAGTAAATTCAAATTTAGTTGCCAATTCGCTATTAGACACTTCCCCTTTCGGTCGGAATGATGTGCAGGGTTGGTCTGAGAAGAAGATTGACACTTGAATTTCATTTTCAAAAGGCACGTCACTAAACACAATATTCTAGACCTTTGGAAAGTCATAAGGATGTCATCTTTTCAGAGTTCTGGGATGCTCTTAGTGGTTGATAGAAGTTAGCTTTAGTGCCTACCACCATGCCCTTCCCTTCTCCTTCATTACAATGTATTCGTGGTGCGTGGCACACCGATCTACCGTATTAGGAAATGTCAGAATGATTTGTCGCTTTCCAAAGGTTTTGCATTGGGGCAGAATACCGTGTAAATACACTGGGAATTCAATCCCCAAAAAGATCTTGAGTCGCTCTTGAATAGTACCAATCGATAATTCGCATTTTGAGTTCTGTAACGATGAGCAAGTCGAGCAGCAGTAATGGGGAGGCTATATTTGGGTTCTTATAGGGCAGTCCGCATTTCTTGTTCGTGTGTACCTGGATCTCCTTAGGAGTGAAGAACTGAGCATCGAGGGAGACCTCGAACTTGTCCTTGTCGTTGTGGACCTGCAACATCGCCTCATCTCCAATTCCTATAATTTCCACTCTTCCTGAACGACCGTGGCAGAACAACGACAAAATAAACTGGTCAGGTTATCTAAACAATGGGGCAGTGTCTATTTCTTGAACGCCTTGGAATAGTTGTTATTATCTCCATGGGCAAAGCTCTGATGCACGATCGAGGTTATCCTACGCGCATGCCGGTGTCAGCCAATAGGGTAGGTAACTAACACTGTGGGGCTCTTCGCTGAACTACATCGGCTCCTTTTCTATGGGACGTTGCTAACGTGTTCCTCTAGAGCTACTTCGTCTGAATATTGACCTATTCCCAGCGCGGACTAGGCTACCCGGGTACAAAACGTGTGGAGAAGTAAGAAGCACCCACGCATCCTCGTCAAAATCATATCAATGTTGCAACGTTATGGTTTGCCTCACCTATCTTACTGCAGCTCTGATCTCATAGACCTTAGAGATTCACCACGGAGCGCCGATGTAAACCTAGAACACTCACTCGGCTCTATTGTACGGTTCTCTCGAGCGCTTGAGAATTTTCGGTCAACGAACTATTAGTATGGTTTACCGGTAGTAGCACTAAGAACTCTTTCCTCCCAACCTCTTTCAGCAAGCAACTCCTATCTCATAGGACTCCACCGACACTACTTTTCTATCCAAGGACTCTTATCTCTCAACTACCAATCTCTATGTTAGTAGCTAAAGTCTCATCACTCCAACACTTAGCAGCTAAGGACACTAATCTCTCCGCATTAGCGACTTAGAGCTTTTATCTCTCTCACCTTAACAACTAAGGGCACTTATCACCCTACCTTAACGACTAAGGACTCTCTCTCTATCTAACCTTAACGACGCCGTCGTTGTGCTGGAGGGGCCAGTCCCACTCCTTCTCAGACCAGTTGTGCTCGACGGTGACGGACATTCTGCAGAGGGAAATCCGTTTAAGCCAGCCATTCGATAGACGTAAACGACGGGCTCGATATAAGATACAGACAGTCGCAGTGATTGAAGGAAATTCCCAGAGAAAGCACTAACAGCGAGGGAACAGAGAATATTCGAGAGATAGAGGTTACTTACTGTAGGAATACGGTAGACATGTGATAGATGATAACAGAACACTGGTACCAACAATTAAGCAATGTCTACTGTATTGAAAGGAAAAAAAGAAAAGGAAAGAATACGATAAAAGTTAACGATAAGTGGACAAGACTACCTGCTAAAAGGAGGCGGAACGAGGATGTGACAAGACTATCAGAACTACGGTAGCCAGAACGAAGGGAGCATAGTTCGATTGACGGCGAGGAGAGAGAATAAGTTGAGAGCGGCAGGAAAAGTGCCAGAACCCGCGAGTAAACAGCAGTAGAGGGGACGCGGTCTTGTGAAATGTGTTGGCTCATCCTTCGAGAAGGATGGAGAGGGAGAGGGATAGGGAGAGAGGGGAAGAAAACGGAGATCACGGAGATAAAGACAAGTCAACAGATGCGGAATGGCACCCGCACTCTCTCAGGCGCTTGCTGTAATGATCTCCTCGCTGTGCTCCTTCCCTCTCTACTTCTCTCGGAGTCGGATCGATCAATTGATTGGTAGATGGGGTATTCCAAAGTCAGAGCTGTAGCTATCATCTGAGGCTGCGCGGATCACGGTATCCGGAAGATAGTACTGAGAATTGTGAGTAGAGGGAACGTCCGTCCGTCCAGCCCGGGATGGCAACCTATGACCATACAAATATGCGCATCCTCGTCAGGGGAAACGATCGCCCGTTCCTGAAAGTCAGCGCCTACAACAGAGACGATTAATAATACCTTGTGAACGCATCTCGCAAGATATGGCTATTACGCGAACATTAACGTCGACATGAAAAAAGAACAAGTATTCCCTGCTCTACGCATCGTGATTTCTGTCACCGCTATGGGAATGGTTTCCTACTATGGCTCTCACGTGGTGAGGCCAGCATTCCCTTTGAGATACGTGTCACCCTTAGCCTTGTCGGAAACGCACCTCTCGATATTTACCTACATGTGGCGCGAAACGCCTAACTTTATCAGCCATCTGCGGGATCCGCAAGAATTCGTGCGCGATGATCGCGATAAGCAAACCAGGCATGCCTAGACCGCTCAGAAAACCTGTATAACGGTGACTTATAGCTACACAACCATGAACTGCGCGTTATACCCCGGATGCATTGTAACACTGGAAGTGACCCCGAAGAACCCACCTATCCGATAAAAAGAGCGTCTTTCAAATAACCAGGTCCAGACGTCCTATGTTCTTTTACAACGCGATAGATACGCGCAGCCTTCGCCGATACCGCCGTAGGGGGAGAAATGCAGAGAGCAGCATTCCCTACCGTAACCAACCCTACAGTACCGCGCGCAAGTTCAGCTCTGTCATCCGACCATGGGAATCGTAGTAAACACTTTCCGTGCGGGAGAGTCGAGTGGAGTTTGGAGGGAGATACGATGAAGCGAGCGAGTGAGAGAGATAGAGCTAAGCTGGGGGAAGGAGAGGAAGAGGTACTGAGAATAGAGGGTAGGAGGGAAGAAGAAGAAGAAGAAGAAGAGATTGAGAGGATACAGTCGGGCAGAGAACGAGATGGGGGAGAGATTGTAGATAGAGAGTAGAGAAGCATAGGGATGGGGGAGGGGATGGAATGGGGGGAAGAGTGTTTGCGGCACGCGCCAGATGCGGGCGCACGTACGTACCTAGGTATAGTGGAATAAATCGATCCGTCAGTTTCTTCCGTTCCAAAATGAGTCTAATTCTCTCACTCTTGCACACTCTCTCGTCTTATATTCGGAATGATTTTCCGACGGATCTTTTTAATCCACCATAGATAGTAGAGGCATAGATAGGAAGGGATCGGAAGGATAAGCCGCGGAATGGAATGTGCCTTTCTTATGCGTCGCACTACGCCTAGCTTAGACGAAGCGGATAGGACACCAGGCTTGCAATCTTTGCATAAGGCATCTGGATCATATGGGCATAGAGGTTAGGGGTTACCCAAGTGCATAAAGGATATTAGAGCAGGCAAAGTCGTCGAGCTTAATAACACAGTGAAGTGCTAGTTCGCGAATGATCATGGTCACAGTGTTCTAAATGTTAATTAAGCGAACGAGCCAAGATGCTTAGGATACGGTGTTTTCCATGCGAGAGTTCCTATACCGAAATCAGGGTTATTTTTCGCCATCTCGTTCGCTTAACATTTTAACTGTTGTCAGAACACTGTGTGGTGAGAAGTATGCCCGACTGATAGACGCGGAATAGAGCTCACAAGATAGACAATCACGGTCGTCTCGTACCCAACAAGCAGGGTGTACCTAAATCGCCGTCTCCCGTGCGAGAGGCATCGAACAAGCGGCTTCTCCGCAGGCTCGGCTCATTCTTGTGCCATCTCTCTTTCCTTCTCCCTCCTATCTTTCTCCCCTCTCTTCCCCTTGATACCCTCACTCTGTCCACCCACGCACCTTCTGCCCTCCCCCCCCCCCCCCGAAGGCGGGTACTTTACAGCAGAAGCGAAGGGAGGGACGAGAGGAGAGAGCAGGGAAGGTGCTCTGATCAGAGGGGATGGAGATGAGGCGATACAGTCAAATATTTATTTGTATTCAGTGAACGCAAAACACGTCATGCAACTGATGTGATACACAATTCAAGTTTCTGAAATAAACCTGCTTTGCCCAGCAAGATATGAATGATGGAGTAGTAATAAATAGAGTAACAGTATTCTTCCAATCGACTAACTCTGGTGCTCTTCGAACACTGTACATTCCTCAAGAACGTTTTTCTACGTGCGCTCCATTTCACTATGACTTGTCACTTGAGATAAATATGTGGATAGCAACTGTTTCTGCGATTCAACCGTACATCTCCGTGGAATGCGCGAGCAGACCGCACGCTCACTCGCCGACCACCCGGATCTGCTTCGGCCCCACCTTCCGCTTGTACTTGCCCGTTCGCGTGACCATGCCCAGCTCGAGCATCGAGTACACCTGGAAAGGGCATCGTAGGGAACGATTTGGAGGCGATCCACCTATGTCGACAAGTTTCCAATTCATGCATTAGATAGAGGTATACTCCCACTCGAGCTCCTTATCCCAGCCTGATGATGAGGAATCTTACGAGTATAGTGTGTTCATTACACTCTCTATTCTCTCCCCTCATCTCCCGCCCGGACCGACTCCTTTTTTATTTCTTCCCTCTTGCTAGCTCCGGCGAGGGAAATATATTTAGCACGCCTCACTAATGACGAATACAATAAAAGGGTATTTTTGAACCAGATTTCCACAACTCTCTGAAAACGTTACATTTGCGTTACCAAAAATACTCTCAAGCCGGCATCCTTTTTCTCCTCTTCGTATCATCTCAGGATCAAGATGAAAGAATAGGCAAACAGTAGGTACCTGAGTGTACAGCGACTCCCGCGGATCTCGATACCGCATGCCAAGCAGCTTTATCGACTCAAACCAAGCATTTGCCTCATTTTAACAACCCTTTCCTTTTGAGCAGATTTCAGACATGATCATTAGCACCCTACCGCATTTCACATTACGCAGAACATAGAAGATTGCACTACGACGCAAGGTCGCGCACTTTCTGACCTCCGAGTCACCTAGGCAAAATTATGCGAGAATGTGCCTGTCCACCTTACACGCTAGAGTCATTTCGCAAATTCAGCAACACCTATATGGATGTGCAAACCTTCGTCACAGTGCTGAGCTTACCTACATAGCATAGATAGATAGATATTATACTTGTTGATTACCTTTCCGTTATCAAAGGACAGTACGCCCTCACATCGGTGTACGGTAGCCTTCGCCTGCTTGTCGATTCCGGCTTTCGCGTACAGTTTGAGCAGCCACAGGGGCGCCTCGACGAAGGAGATTGGATAGCCTAAAACCGTAAAATCAATCGAGCTCCATTCGGAATCGTAATCTATTCAATATTCCTGATGGCTTAGATTCTCTTCTATACCCTCCGCTCTCTCGGGATGCAAATTTTACGCTTCATGGCTACGGTACCGAATGGTCCTCCCTTAATTATCTTCGCCTACCTAACGGCCCGAATTCCTCCTGCAGCCATCGAGTCATCGTGCGGAAGCGGATTGTCGGCGAATTGGTCAGAAGGATGCGCTGGCCATTGGTGGCGGGAGTGGTGAGGGCCTGAACAATGCTCTCCCACGTTGTTTTGAGCACAATCTCATGAAAAGTGGATGACGGTGCACTTTCTTGAAGAAACAAAAAACGCTCTCGCGAAGCTGTAAGCTTGTCACTTGGGGAAATTGTTCGTAGGAATGAGACTGCTGGCGGAACGCGTTCTTCAACTATCTATACCTGAACGTGTGCCCAGGCCACATCTCGGACGTCGACCACTCCAATGTAGGCCGGCGGCGCGGCGAGAAACGTAGTGAACGACAGCATACGACGCACTATCTGCACGGGGAACTCATTGATACGGCTGAACATTGAATAGTGTTCAACACGCATCGAACACAGTAATGTCCTGGTTATACTAAGAGCTTTGTCATAAAATGGTCCAATCTAAATATGACGAACCATCGCACTGCCACTGTCGGCATCGGACAAGAGCGGTCCTATGATCAGGGTCGGATTGACGACGGTCAGGTCGAAGCGATTTGCAGCTGCAAATGACACTTTTATCGATGATTTTTATTTGGTAATACAATTTTTGAGCCTTTGTTTATTCATTGCAGCAGGTACCGTCTGCGATAGATACCTAGTGTTCTGCTGCTTTCACGTGATTGCCTCTCATGCAGCCATTTAGATACCTATCTTATTGTCAGTGATTGGTAACCAGTTTGGGAACTGCCATTGACCGACCGCCCACGCGCATTCTCTAGTTTCGCGTACTCATTGTGATCGCATTAATTTTTGCTTACGTTTTAGAGAGGCTCACATAAATTCGAGATCAATTCATGAATAGCATAACTGACATTATTTCAGTGCTACAGTACGGACAGTAAGATCTCTTTGAATCTCAAATTATCACCCACTACATTCCGCCAGTCCGAATTACGCCCAATTGCGACTGTGTCTGCGTCTCTCCAATTCCCATACTCTCTCACCTCCTCTATCTCTTTTTTCCAGCGTGATCTACCCTTTGGAGCAAAACGTTGTGATGACGGAAACAGGCTTACGATCGAGCGACCGCCACAACTTCCACGCCTCCCGCTCAGCCAACGTCTTCGATCGAGCGTACGCGTCAACCTTCAATAAACAAGTTGCCCTGAATAATGCGAGTGCAGTAGATAGCATTCCATATCCACTATGAGCAACTAGAGTTACTCTCATGAAAACTATAGTAAAAATTATTAAAAATTATGAAATGAAAGAGGAAGCACCTTGGGACTGCTCAGCTCCGTCCAGTCTCGCTCGTCGAAGACGCGTCCGATGACCGAGTGACCGTCTGCGAAAAAGAGACCGTATTATTCATTTTACTTATTCGATTGCTAATCCCATTCCTACTTTATCTTGGACATTAGTGAAGCCATAAACCTAGTTTTTCACCGTGTACACTGTATAAACGTTACACAGTGATGTTTTGCAATTGCGCTTTCCTGGCTACCCTATAATAGAGCACCGTCATTCCCGCTCTGCTCTTTTTCACTCTCCCTAAACCCGTTCTCCTCCTACGCACCATTGACTGCTGTACAACTGCTGGTCATGACGACTTTACGAACCTGAAAGAAAATCAGATGATATGCGTAGTTGCATAAAATTTCAATTGTATACCGGTTAGTGTTGGCAAACCCGATAACGATTCCTCGGGTATTTTCCGCAAGAGTGAACGAGAAGGAAAAAATGAGAATATCGTTGACCTTTATGCATTCAAATAGTAGACCCGATATTCTCGCTCATTGCGAGAACCTCGCTATCTCATTCTTGCATCAGTCGGTCGGTCAATCTTTTCCATCATCAATGGCTTGTCTTTTCTAGTAATAATTGACTTAAACCGCACTTCAAAAAGAGAACCACTAGGAATGAATCTCGTTCTATGCGAGAACCTCGGGTGGAGAACGAGAGACCCGAGATTATCGTTGCACTTTACCTCATTACATACGAAACTTTTTTTCTCGGGCGATAAATGGGAGGGGGATCATTCCTGACCGAGGTTCTTGTTATCGGGTTTGCCAACACTAATACCGGTATAGAGCGCCATTAGCGTTTTAGCTATTCTATGCATCGGAGGTTGCTTGGACCTTCGTGCTCTTACCGTAGGTGATAGAGCCGCTGCTTCGAGCACTGCCGTCGTTCCCTGCATGAAGCGACTATAGAGAATTGAGTCCGAGTCTTACACGAGTATGATATTGAACAGATCTAGCCTGCCGTAGCCAGAGGAAATGTATAGCTATCAATTAGCACGGCCGGAATGTGGCATGTCCTAATCTGCACCTGAATGGCGGTCCGTATGGTCGACTCGTCGGGCTCAACGGGAACGGGAGAGGCAACGTGTAGGACGTACGAGACGTCGGTCAGGGCTCTGAAACTTTTCTCTTCTTACAGGATACTGACAATTGGTAAACTTATGAGGTACCCAAAGTTCACTCAATTTCGAAAATCGCACGGAGGGTTCTGAGCATTTCAGAGTTATCACAACAATCAAGTTCCAGAAGAAGATTCATTACTACCTGGTCGCCTAGACCCTATTCGTACCAACGACATCTAACGGAACATTTTTCTCAGGCACTGATGGATGGTCGAATGATTCGAGACGGGCATAGATATGTGTAATGCACTCTATCGGTTGACCAACCCTAATTACATAAACCACACCTCAGCCACTTCTCCCCTCCATCGTGAAGATCAATCTCGAACAGTTCCAGCCGCTTCTCTGCATAGGGCAGGCGCAGAATGGCGCCGACCTGACAGATATTTATTTAGTGTGCGGTTGAGAACAATTCAACAGGAGAACCTACTGAACTGTTGGCCAGGGTTGTACATATTTTGCCCACAAAATGGCGTTTCATCTTCAGCACTTTGTCGTTACAGTGGTGGATGGTGGTGTAGATGTAAAAATGTAGAATCAACAAGCTATCATGAGTAGTAACCTTGGCCAGGTTGGCCGCGTCGCGGACGGTGCCGCGGACGCGGTACCCGCGTGCCAGCGCCTCGCGGACGCAGTGCGTACCCACGAAGCCGGTAGCGCCGGTCACCAGAACCACTGCAATTTGCTCGAACTCCCAAAAATGTAAGACGCGCCGCGCTGAGATGAAAAGTCGGAAAACCACTGTTTTGCGTTATGGCGAGATTGCACCCTGACTTTTGTCCCAGCCGGTCTTATAATAATAATAATAATTTATCTACATGCTCAGGCATGAAGCTAAGCTTGATCAGGGGAAAATCACAAAAAGTAGTAGTAAACTCACGGGGCCGCTGGTTGCTGTCGTCGGCTCCCATCTCTCGTCCCTACTCCTTCTCCATTCCTTCTTCATTTTTTTCCGCCCCTTCCCCCTCTTCTTCACTCCCTTTCACCCTGCACCCGACTGCATGCATTCCCTACACATCATCTGTATGTCCGTCTGGCGCTCTCTTGTTCCTCTCCGCCCTCTCTAACTTCCTCGTACTTTCTAGGGCAACTGACCGGTGGAGAACAACATGCGTATCTGTGCGTGATTATATAGTGAACGATAAGAACCTTTACTATATAATGTGCCACGTGAGCTACCTAGGTACACACACACACACACACACACACACACACACACACACACACACACACACACACACACACACAAAATTCTCACATTTTTTGCTGGGAATAAAAGGGGCAGGTACACAACATTAATAATAATAATATATTTATTGTACGGACTGAAAAATAAATTAACATTCCGAACAGAGAAGGAGTGAAGCGGAACAATAAGGGAAATAATTTTATTTTATTGCGAAAAGTAGACTGGGCCGAAGCGATAACTGATATTTTGTGGTATAAATAAGAAAAATAGGAATAGCGTTCTGACATTGCATTTAAACGACATGTTGCGCATGGGAAACATCATAGCGCCAGGAAGTCAGAGATGCGCTCAGCCGCCCGACCCCTTTGACCCTTTGCGGGGTAAGGTAGTCGCTGGTTTAGGCGGACTTCAAATGTAAGCACTGGAGAGTTTTCCATGTGTCTCTCCCACATGATGACCACTAATCCACCCTTTCCCATTACGCTTTTCCATTGGCTGTGGTAGAGTTACCCCCTCTTACTGAGTTAGTCGTTGGAAACATAGCAGTATGGTCTAGACAACAAGATGTGCAAAAATCCCGATTCGAAACGGCTCTCTAGGCCTCAGTACGTCAATCTGAAAGTGGGGGATACGGTAATCTTATCGGGTAGTTTGTAGTCTAAACCGACTAGCTAAATATCCCCTCGCATTGCCTGCTCGGTCTAGCTCTCCGTGGAGCAGAAAGGGGAGAGCAAGGGAAGGAGCGAAGGTCTGTAGATGTGTGAGCGGTGGAGATCGAGCGATGCCACTGGGTATATTTGGAGAGGGGAGTGCATGGTTGAAACTACAAACTACCCCACAAGATTTACCGTATCCCACACTTTCAGATGGCTGTACTTAGGCCTAGAGAGACGTTTCTAATCGGGATTTTTGCACATCTTGTTGTCTGGACCATAGTGATATGCTTCCAACGACTAACTCAATAACGATTTTTTTCGTGGGACATTTCCTTTAATGTTCACTCTTTTTCACCTCGTCTATAAGAACGAGATACCGAAAAAGTAACCCTGATTTCGGTAGGAACTCTTGCACGAAAACGCAGTATCCTAATTGTAAGCATTTTTGATCGTTTGCTTAAGATTTAGAACATTATGCAATGCGAAATGCGAGACAATGGGAACAGCGCGCTAATCTTGCCAAAGGCAGGTGAAGAATTTACGGTAGATATTTATGATTCATAACTTATGAAGAAAGCCGTGAACTTGATTTCTCCGCTGCATTCGTGAAGTAAATTGCTCTTTGTTGTTCCAGTCTCTCGCAGCACGCGATCCTCGGTCAGCTGAGCAACGAAAGAAATATTATTAAATGTGAATTATGCGATGCGTAACCAAAGCAAACATGCACTACCGCTAGCTAGTTCCATTCTCAAAATAATAAACGTGGTTAGTGTGCATGTTCCATTCTGTTACATGAAGAATGTTCGGAATGCGCTTTATCCAGCATAATGTTCACCTAGTTCAAGAGATATGTAACAAAGATTTTGGACGAGAAGACGGATAAATAACGTAGCAAATGATTGAGATGAGGGGCTATCGCAGTGCAGACGAGCTGAACTGCGAGGGATGCTGACCGGTAGAAGTAAGGAAGGTGCTCAGGTTTCCTCCCACTGGAATATAGGCATTTTTTGCTGGAAATAAATTAGTCATTGCTCGGCTCAATCACTCTTTTCAGGCAAAGAGTGATTGCGCCGATCTACGGTCATGCGCTACCTATGACGACTATCCGAGGGACATGCATAGACTGACTTTAGTGGGAACGAAACGATCGGCGTTAGCATTGCCAAAGTGTGCAAAAAGGGGGACGACAGTGGCACGTTGGTCGTCATTCGGTGGACACTCCAAGGCTAGCCGTGCGCTGATCAGCAATGCTCGGCCCTTGAAAGGGCACCATTTCTTGGGCTTGAACCATCGTTGCGGCGTGCACATGCATCTACGGGAGAAGCCAACATGCGAAAGGCTGCGATTTCGTCGGATTTGGTCGCCACCACTGTGTGTTTCGTTGCGCTGGCAAGACTGTGCGTGGACCGCCTTCAATTGGGAAACATTATTTCGTCATCTATTAAAGTTTTTTTTCTTCTGCTAATATTAATTGGCTTTTTCTGGAATTATTGACATGTTAAAGTATTCGGTACATACTGCCTATGCGCCATTGTTCCTCCTGATGGCATAACCATAAAATGGACAATAAATAATATGCCTGTAGATCCTGCTCTTCATAACAAACCGGAATAAAGCCACCGCCAGGTAAGTTATACTGTTTTTTTTTATATTTTTGGAAGGTCTGACTGCGGATAGGCGCTTTCGTTTGGATTGTTATTTCAGGTAAAATTTATATTCCCTTGTTCTTTGAATGCCACCTATTCCGAAATTTAACTAGCCCCGTGCACTGAAAGTGAGAGAAATCACACCTCTTATTCGATGCTCTTAGGCAGAACGCATTCAAAGCAAGCTTCAGCTACTCCTGCCGTGCGTCTAATGCGGGGAAAAAGTTGATCAAATAAATGATCAATTAATTGCGATCCTTTTCTCACCTTTTTTTCTCTGACTCTTTTCATTCCTACACTCTTTTCAGCGGTCGTCTTTAATTGAGCAATTAATTGCGACCTTTATTTCTCAAGTTTTTCTCGCCATTAATGGTGAGGCGGTCTGAGAAAAACGAGAGAGTGTGTGCTTTGAAGAGAGGAAAAGGTTCCCCATGAAAGAGGTTCCTTTTCCCTCTCTCGTTCTTGCATGTTCTCTCGTTGCTCTCTGACCTCCCGATTAATCTCGAGATATTTGCGAGACTCACTCTCTCAGTCATTTTCATCCTTCACATTGATCTACCGGTCGACCGAGAAAGAGCGAAAG
>LS917045.1:55984-123007 GCA_900490955.1 Micoletzkya japonica | reverse complement strand
GCGCGTAAATTCGCCCGAGGGATGAGAGCTAGCGTATGGATGAAGTTGGGTCAGGGAAATGGGAGACAGTCGGGATAATGAGGTTGGCAGAATCGGGAGACCCAACTCTCCCGAGGAATGAATGGGAATGAAGTTGGGAGAGAGTCGGGGATTGTCTCTCGACTTTCTCCCGAGTTTCGGAAAGGCTAATTTCGAGAGAAGAATGAAGGGGTTGGAAGATGAAAATGAAAGAGGCGAGAGGAATGAATGATCGGGAACCCGAAAATCTGGAGAGATTCTCTCCGGACATGCATTCCTCGCGAATTCGGGAGACCGGGATGGCCCGACTTGGACGAGAGGAAAGAGTTTATTCCGACTCTTTGTCTCCCGACTTCATCCACACTAATGAGAGCCGCTTGTTGTGAGACTTCGCACCACTTCATGCATAGTAAAAACACTTGAATGATCTTACATAAAAATCTTTCATAAAACTCTTCATGAAAAATTACAGACATTACTGGTTCACATCCCATCCAGTAATGAACTGGCGATCGCATCAGTTTTTTTATAAGGCTGACTGTCTATGTAATCTGCTAACTATGACAATGCATTATCATGAAACTGATCGTGTGATCAGGATAATAATTTGTCGCTCTTGAATAACGTGGCAGTAAGACTTTGATTAACAACCTTACCTATATGAAGAATAATCAGATGTCATGTAGTCATGCTGTTTTTGTGTTGATATATCTACAGGAATTTTGCCTGAAAATTAATTTTTTTGTGAAAAAGTTGAAAATCACAAGTCCTGGGGATTTGCAAAAACTTTGCCTCCGAAGAGATCCGAACCAATAAGTTTCGGCGCAGCAGTCCGACCTCTTCCCTACTGCGCCACCGACCAACTGAATGAAGGTCGCCGGCTGGGGTAGAGGAAACGGTGGTTGGGGTAATGCAGAATCCTCCAGAATCTTTGACGTCGGATTCCTCGAAGATGTGTGGACGTCGGCAAAATCTTTTCGGCCTACTAGCACAACTTTTCGCGCTCTATCGAATGATGGTGGTCTCATATCTGGATCCGATATTAAGAATTTGCCTTTCCCTTGTAAGCATTTTGGCTCGTTCGCTTAACAGAACTCTGTGCTGGATAGAGAACGAATGAAGTTGGTGAACGTTTGCGTGTAGTAGGAAACGGTCAATTTTTTTTTCTTTGCTCAAAGAAACTGAAGCGAAAAGGAGTGAGTGAGTCCGCGTGCGTGAGGGAACGATGCCTACGTAGAGATATAGTGGAGTAAACCGGTCCGTCCGTTACTTTGATTCCAAAATGAGTCTAATTCTCTCACACTTTTTTTTCACACTCTCTCGCCTGATATTCGGAATGATTTACCGACGAATCTTTTTAATCCACTATACGAGGTGCTTTTGGAGGTCTCTTTTCACGGGCGCTTCCCCTGTTCTTTGACATCACTCTCGCATTCACGCGTCGTGCTAAGTTTCGCCTCTGAGGGCAACTCACCGGGTGCGGGCCTTTCATTCCGGGTTTCGAAAGAACTACTGAAGGTTTTGAAAAACGCGACTTGCCAACTGATTCTAAAGAGTATCGTGTCAATATCAGGGACTATTGAGAGGCTGATGGTAGTGTGAGAGATGGCTACTCGTGATCCATTTCCCACTCATTCCCAGTCTCCTCTCCCTACCCCGTGTTCCCACCACAGATAAATACTATTATTATTAAACTGTCGAGAAGTTATATCTAAGAAAACCAGAAAACAAGCAAATGATCCGGAAAAATTAGGATAAGCTAGGAAAAAAGGTAAATCCGGCTAGATTACGCTGGTGGTGTCCTGTTGAACGGACATGGACCTGGACCCGTTTCCATTGGCTGATAGACATCTGCGGAGTAGGGAGACACGCAGTTCCTGCAACGAGAAATGAGATAAGCCGCGAGACACACCGCTTAATCAAGTTTAGACACACGATCAGGAACTGAAAGAAGGAATAGAGTTTATAGATGCGCGTATTGTGAATGCTTGTCGGGCCCTAAGGGCAACTGAACATTGCTCTAATTCGTCCACAATGAAGGCAAAATGGGGACAAAGGGGAGTACGCGAAAGTCGTCGTTAGTCTACCTGTAATGACCTGAGCAATTACGGGGGACCATAAGGGAATTTGGCGCGGTTTGTTTCTGCAGGAAATGAGCACAAACGGCTACACGCGCCGGCTTACAATTAGCGTGGTTTGCTATGAGCGATGTGCGGGATTATGGTTGAGGAAAATGTTTCATTCATATTATTGGCGGAAAAGGAACGTTGAGAAATCTTTGCAGCGCACTCCGCTAAATATAGTGAAACTCTCTTGGCAAAGTGCCAGCTTAGGCTAAAGCCCGGCTCCAGCTGAAGTTTCACGGTGGTTAGCGGAAAGAACTGCGCAGCTCTCTCAACGTTCGCTTTCCCTCAATAATATTTGCGAACTTGACTTCGTCGTTTTTGCAGCTTAAAAGCTCCCAGAAAGCAGCATTCCTTCTTCGCTTTCTTATCGTAAGATAAGAATGACGACATGGAGGATTTTCCTTTGTTGTTTGCCGCTCATAGAGATCGTGACGATAAACAAATAAGAAAATAATGAAATTCATTCAACCATGCTTGATTAATTTCAAGAAATGGGGTTAGACAACATGCGATTAGTGGCACTTTACGCTTTGCCGCGATATCAAATATTAGGAAAAAGGGCCTTATTTATGCAAAATCACAGAATTGGTCATAATTGGGTACTACTGCCCACTTCCTGGAAACGATGCTTTTCGCGTTCATATTCACATTTTGGAGATAATATGTAACTATATTATAGAAATTCCGTTTTTTGCACTGTTGCACTTTTTGTAATATAATATATGGCACGTTTGAAATGCGAAGCTGGAAAATAGTGCTCTTAGTACTACATACGGATTTTGCAGATTCTCACCGGAATGCAGGCTAGGAGCGAGACGTCCGCTATGATCGGCGTTATCGTGATCATGTAGGCGAGAAGGCTGTCCAGCGACGTATCGATCGAGTAGCGAACGAACAGTGGAAGAAGGACGGCCACCGCATGCGGAACCACCAACAGTAGGCAGACTATCGCGAACTGAAATAGGATTACGGTATCTTCGTTGTAGCTCAATAAAGTGCTAGCTCTAGATCTCTATCTATTGAGGAGTGGATGACTAAATGGCAGGTAAGCTGCTATAGCACATATATGTTTATAAAAATAAAAAAAATTTTTCCCCCTGCAATCCTTGCAAAAGTGTGGAAATCAAGGTCACTTTCTAAAGGTAGGGTATTGTGTAGGGTATTGTATGCATTGTAAAAGAGAGTAACCTGCTGGTACAGCGACCGGACGAACTTTTGATGCAACCGGAAGGTACGACTCTTTTTGTTGGTGAAGCGCCTGAACTAGCACATGAAGTAGCACGTAGACAGAGCAATACGTAGTTCTTTTCTTACTTACTTTGCCTTACGCCGACCGAATATGGATATTGAAATGACGGTAATTAAAAATGTGATGAAGTAGGCTTCAAGTAGAACGAGACCAAAGATACAGCGTGGATTGACTGTATAAGGATCGATCTGGAACTGTTTGTATTATAGTAAGGCATACAAATTTTAGCTACCAAGAATCGGAAGCTGCCAAGAAGTAAGAAACACTCATTCCTATTTTTGACGAAAGAGCGGGGCGGTATGAAGAATGTGCGGACAAAGTAGGAAATTTACCGACGGAACTTTTCCGTCAATAATATCAGGCAACAGTGAGAAAATTTACTTACTTTTGCAACTAAAGAAACCGGGTGGCTGCTCTTCTTTTTTTCGTTCAAAGAAAAGAAAGAATAAAAAATGCGCTCACCAAGTAAGTTCCGACCACGTAGTTGAAACGCTCGTCGTCGTTCCCTTCGTTGAGCACCTATTTCAAAGATTTTTATTTGTTTAAACAAAAAAATGTTTTTTAGCGAAATTATTTCCTTTACCTACCGTCTTGCCGAAGGTCGCGGCTAGATCGATCGATACGGGGTCAGGGTGGAAATAGAAGCCGCCCACGCAGTAGAATAGCCCGTTCCCTGCCATCAGACCGAAGGAGAGCGGGAGGAGCGAAGGAAGGGAGGAGAAGAAGCCGAGTGAGCACGGACTGCGAGCAATGGCATGGTTTTGAAAGCCAAGCGCGATGTGCGTATTTATCGTCTGACGCTCTTCATTCTTCCATGATCCTCATTTTTCCGTCGGTCTCGCGTAATGCGATTAAAAGGTTTGCTTTTCAAGCCCTACTGTTCAGATAGCTATCGATCGAAGAAGATTGATGATTAGAGTTGTGCAGACTGGTCGGTACAGTGATTATATATCACGTATAGTGGATTAAAGAGATCCGTCCTAAAATCATTCCGAATATAAGGCGAGAGAGCGTGCAAAAGTGAGAGGATTAGACTCATTTTGGAACGAAAGAAACTGATGGATCGGTTTATTCCACTATATCATTCTTAACCGCGACGCGTCTCGTCGCCAAAAGAAATGAAACATACGGACCAAAATGAACAGTCTGCACAACTCTATTGATGATTCGTCCGCTCACTTGGCGGTGCTTATGTAGCGGAAGGCGAAGAGGAGGGCGAGGGTGTAGAGGGGTTGGGTTACGGTAGACAAGTAGACACAGACGGCCACTGGACCGTGCAAGAGACCGTCCGCGATGAGGATGAGGGAACCCGAGAAGGAGTAGAAGTGCTTAGAGAGGTGGATTATAGTTGAACCGCAATAATAATAATAATTTATCACCACAAAGTGTGTATCAGCAAGTAAAGAATGGCGCATACGAAAAGATATGAAAGAACGATAAGAAACGTAGGTGTTAGAGGTGCGTCATAATAGGAGTTAACACTATCTTCGTCATTTCTGCAACCAATCATCTATAAGCATAGTCCAGAAAATCGGAACGTATGATTCGTGATTCCGCCGCTACGGTATTTAGTGATTTTTTTCACGCTTTGAAGCGATACCATTCCGATCCAAGACAAGATATCAGGAACATGGATAGCTTTTTGATATCAGTACTTCCTAGAGCTTCACATAGTGCACATTAGAATTTGATAGCCTCAGTTTGAAAGGTACCGGAATCGACGCTACTACCGGACCGATTATATCTTCCATTTTTCTCTACTATAACCAGTCTTGGGTTGGACCGCTCAAGCATTGCGTTCCGGAAGGTTCTAGTGAGAAATATCACTGTGTATGACGCAATGTTCTGACAGCAGCGATAACTCTGAGCTGACGAGATGCCGAAAAATAGCCATGATTTCAGTGATAACTCTCATTTAGAACACAATTCTACTGGGTTATACTATGCTTTGTAAATTGTGAAATCGGCTAATTATAACCGTTTTGAAAAGATAAAAGGTCTTTGGCCTCTTACCACATTAGTCAGCCAAAAGGATAATGAATGCTGCAGGATGGATATGACGTACGCCATAAGGTAGTATCTGCAATGAAGCGCAACATAGATACGTGAGTTGTAAATCTTTAGAAAATGCAGCATTTTCTCTTGCAAATCTTGCTTAAAAAGTTTTTTTTTAAATTAAAGAAATAACTATCTCACTTGTAGACATTGAAGTGCGTACTGCGCAGCTTGTAACACGATATGAGCGTAAATGCCGACAGGAAGAGAGTCAGGCCTGAAATGATGACTAGATAGTAGGGTTTGAAAACCAAGCGCGATTTGCGTATTTATCGTCTGACTCTCCTCATTCTTTCATGCTCTTGATCAATCTCTCGGTCTCATAATGCGATTAAAAGGCTTGGTTTTCAAACTCTACTAGATAGATTCACTAAGATTCACTAGCGCCATCCGACTCTCTTCATTCTTTCATGCTCCTCATCACTCACTCGGTCTCATGAAAGGTTTTTTTTTCAAACCCTAAGATCACTAATTGAGAAACGCGGTTGATAAGGTCGTGTTAGTTATCAAACGGATACGTTTCTCAAAGATCGAAAACCTCTAAAAACATTACATCAGTAACATTGAAAATAACACAAAAGTTCAGACAATGCGAAAAATCTTAAAATCAAACCTGCACAAATAGCGCGAAAACTACTGTCCATGGACCGAAAGGAGCTGAAAAAAATTTCGCGATTAGAACTAAATACTGCTTAGGGCGGAAACCTTTTTCCCTCAAATGCGTAACAAATAGATAGTGCATAAAGAGAGTGCATATGAAGTAGGAATGACGGCTAATGGCGGAACATTTTCGTCAAATAACATTTCAGCGTGGTGGATTATTCGAGGGGAGGGTTATCGAAGCATAACCGTGAAAGAAGATCAATAGGATAAGGAAAGCGTAGCGCAATGAGTGTGGTTCTGATTATTGATGCACATCTCAGTTCGCATAGCAGTAGGAAGCGGAAATGGAGCGGCACGAAAGGAATGTCAGATATAATATCGAATATATGCATCGATTTAGAAATGTCCAGGTATTACTGGGCTCATTACTTAGTTTCTAGTCTGCTTCTGAGAACTTTCCAGCAGAATAGTGCTTTAGAATGGGAGAATAACGCGCATTATCGAATTGTAAGTACTAACAAAACGCATGAAAAGGTGGTGTTTTTGTGATGGAGCTCAGAGTGCATTAGTATTGGAATAACAACTCTTCATCGAGTTCGAGGAACAATAGTGGAGAATCAGGAAAAAGGTTCGTTGCATTCCTGTACATCCTACACCCGTCGAACTCCTGGTTTTCCCCTACAATTAGTTGTAAAACAATGATAAAAGCGGGAATTTCCATATAAGAAAATGATGCACATATCCCAAGAGACGCAGAATAACGGAAGATCGATAGATGGAAATAAGGGCACCGCAGATACTGTAAAAGTAAATCCGTACAATTAGAGAGCTGGGAAAGGGTGAGATAGAAAAAAAGGTAAAGCTCGGTGCGCTTCTCAAATAATACCAAAAACAGAGAGAGAGCTAGCAACGGAAAAGGCATATGAACATGTGCCCTGTGTTTCGGAATCCGAAATTCCTTTATTGTTGTCAACATATTCAATTAGGCAGGCTCATTCACGCGTGCATGTATTTTTCACTTCCGCAGAAACAGAGAAATCGAATACTCGAGTTTTCGGTGTTTTTTTTTTGTAAAGACAGTGATTGCCGATTGATCTCTCGTTCAGTTGCGTGTATAAAAGCGAGTATATACCGAGAAGCATCTGTAGGATATATCCATCTGCTTTGTATACCGACTGGTTCGCTCGTCCTATTGCCCGAGATATACCAATTATTACTTCTCCTATATATCTTCTCCTTCGACAACTCCTTCCATATTGTCACCCTGTCCCCTTCATCCTTTCCAGGCTCAATTCGCCACTTTTCAAGGAGGGAAAGTGTTTCGAAAAAATCGTGCCCCTTTTAGAACAACGAAAGTACATGAAGAGAGTCGAGAGGAAACGGCGATGATCTTTCTGACAGAACGGAAACGCGCTAGCAAATATTCGCTATAAATTGAGTAGGCGCGAACACTGCAAGAGCAAAGGACTGTTGTCATTAGGGACGGACGACGGACAGGGCAAAGCGTCTCTTTCTAAATGCGAAAACCATTAGAGCGTAGCGTAATCGCACTAGAAGAATTAATGTCAGGCACAGATTTTTCACATTACCGAACGAAAAGCGCGCATTCTATTCAGTTATCTAACTCTGCCTTTACAATGCAAATTACAAACAACAAAGATACGCTTAGAACTGCACTGAATGATAAATTGAGGCAAATGACGTGCTGCATAATGCAAGAATAAAGAAACGAGCATAGGGGTACGGTATATTTTGAAATCGCGCTCTACCGTAGTCGGAACGCAAATATCGAACTGATTCTGCAGTGCGCGCGTGAATTCGAATTTTTCTAGAAACGAGTCGTTTCAAAAAATATTAAATTTACCCGTGTTTGCGCTGCTTTTCTTGATATTTGCACCTATCAAGAATGACGATTTGATGTTGTTTTTTTGAATTTCCGTGAAAATCATCTTTCTCACGGCAACCGATCAACTGCGCTCGCCCCAAAAAGCCAAATGTCAATAATGCGGAATTATGCTAATTAGTCACTGTAGAGGATTTTCATTGTCATCGTTGCAAGAGTCGCTATGAAAACCCTTCGGTAATTCAAAAAACGGAAGAGTATGATAGGGTAATCCTGAAAAAATCGATAATTCTATCGTATTTTTCTAATTTTTCACTGATTTGCTCGGAAAAACGGCCCTTCAAAAGTTGCGTTTGAATTTCAGTTCGCGATAGATAACGTTACAAGCGTTTTTCACTATTTTGGGGCGAGCGCGGTTGATCGGTTGCCGTGCTTTCTAGAAATGATAGAATTCTATCCTTGCCCATAATAGCTGATTTACGTGAAATCAAGGGCAAGATCACGGCGTTTTCTCAGTTCGCGTTCCGAAATTCCGAATGTCTCTGCGTCTCTCAAATTTCCATGCTCTCTCGCCTCCACTCTCTTAATTTGCATAGGAATCTATTCTACGCAGTCAGACGTTGTGCAAGATATTCAGCATGGAAACAATGGACCAGACGCCGTGTTCGTCTTCCACCTCCTCTGCCCAACCCCTGTGCCCGACTGACCTCAAGTGCGCCATCTGCCACTGCATCTACGATGCGGTACGCTTTCGCTTTTTTAATTTAGAAAAAAAAAATTTTTTGCGCATACGTGCAGCTTCTCTTGCGCCTGAGATCTAACCGCAACGTTCTGCTCGATAGGATAGATTCGTGTGCACATTAGGAGAATGGAGGCGAGAGGTGGAAATTGGCAGAGACGCAGAGACAGTTGGGGCAAAATTGGTCTTCAGCCGGTGATGCTGTCGTGCGGGCATTCCTTCTGCTCCGCCTGTGCCTCGCCGTGGCTCCGCAAGCACCGCAGCTGTCCGACCTGCCGCGCGGACGCCGCGTCCGCGCCCATCCGGAACATCGCCCTCGAGCAGGTTGCCCTCCCCCCCCCCCCCTATCATACCTCTGACCATTCTACAGCCCCGAAGTAGAGCCTCATTAGAAGACAAGCTGAAGTCGGCTTTCGCAAACTGCTAGTTTTTCCGGGTCTTGGAAAAAACTGCATTCTTGGAAAAAACTGTGTATGATATCCACTGGATGCGGGGGGGGGGGGTGGTTTGAAAGGGGCTGGATAATAAGTAATAATAATAATAATAGGGCTACTCAAATAATGTGAAGCGTGCCAATACAAAGTAGTATGTTTTCCGTTTAAGGTTTCATATTTAAAAAATAGATAAATATTTTGTAAAAATATATTTGCATATCGCAGATCGTCGATGAGCACAATCGCTATATGGCCGAGGACGAGCACGAGGAGGCGAATGGGAGGCGGAAGGGACGGATCATCGAGGAGGAGGAAGACGAGGAGGGAAAGGAACGGTCACCCGCACCCGGAGAGGTGGAGATCTTGTTGGATAATAAGTAATAATAATAATAATAATAATAATGATAATCACGCTAGCCCTATACACATGTACGCCTTGGCTTCCGCAGATGCTGTATTGAAAAAGCATCTTTACATGTCGTGCAGCAATAAACTGAAGTGGAGGAACTGCGTGCGATGTTCAATTCGCAAAATTAAGGCGTTCGTCCGCGCGCTCGAGGTCCGCTTCTCGCGACGCGTCCGCCGCTCCAACACGAGCGTACGCGCGGCTGCCGGACGGTAAGCGGCATTGTATGCAAATTATATTTAAATTTGAATAATGGCGGGAGAATTTAAAGGGTGGCCGATATGAGCCTGGCGGCGGACTCGCCGCTGCGGCCCAAGGTGCGGTTCGCGTCGACGTCGCTCACCAACACGCCCCAGTCGGGAGGAGGACGGACGCGGGACGACGGATACGTGTATGCAGGTACGAGCGGACGTCCGCGTGTCCGCGACCACGCGGAGGCGCGGATGAAGCCAAGATGCAGGGTCAACCGGTGGCTTACTTGCTTAGTTTTCACATAATTCAAGATAAGGGGGGGGTTGATAATGTAACCGGTACTAGCCCCTCCTACCTACCGTATCAAGCCTACCGTACTCCTCCCGCTTCCCCTCAGGACCCTCGCCCTCGTCGGTCACCTCTCCCTCACCCACGCCCTTCCGGCGCTACGTGCCGCAGCCGCGACGCAGCGCCGCGCGCCTCTTTCCGGACGCGCGCGCGGACGCGTCCGACCCTCAGTCCACCGTGGGAGAGGCGAAGCGCGGATCATTGGTAGGCCAAGCCACTTATGGTAGCGAGTAATACCACGCCCAATGGATTGAATGATGTAGTAATAGCATGGCTGCACTAATTAAAGCTTGAAGAATAATAGAATCGTCAAGGTATATATATTTAATGTTGAGGTTCGCCGCTCGCTGGGCCTGCTACGAAGGAGCGTTCGACTGGTCAAGCCGCACGGCAAGGACAGGGAAGGTACGGTAGCCTGTGCAGCCTAGTGGGACATGAGTCCTCCCCCCTATTTTTCGCTAGAAAGCCTCCGGCGGAGATAATGGCTGTGGTGGAAAAAAGCGAGTTCAGCTATAATTCCACTCACCACCAACATCGTCAGAATTACATCTCCTAATACGTATGGAGTGAAACATAGCCCCGGAAAAAGTGCCTAGTTGGATTAAACGGTATCGATTCGCGAGCTCTAACTCATTGCCAGACTGCTCATCTTCTCGCGCTTCTAACCATTGTGACAGTGGCATTATCGGATATGTAGCGTAGTGCTTTCTTGCCTTTTGCAGAGTCGATCGAAGAGGCGAAGGAGGAGCCGGAGGCAAGCGCCCCAGGGCATCCCCGGACACCCGGCAAGACAGAGCACGGTAGGACGAGTATTACTTGACTATACCTTTTTCCCTACAACTATTCCTTGACGGGAGTCTGCCGACGGTATTTAGATGGCATGTCATGTCACCTTTTATCATTGTTATGCTTCATGATTCTTTCACAACTCTGTGAAGGATGAAGCATAGCAGCCACAAAAGTGCAGGAATAACGTGCTCTTCTTCAAGGGGAGGGGAGAAGATTTGAATTCGATATTGGCGGGAATTTTGATGTTGCAGGTTTCGCGCGAAAGTCTCTGCGCAAGTCGATTATGCGCAGGCTGCAGGCCTGGAAGAGAGGTGGAAAGAAGGAGGAGGGGAAGGGGGAAGGGGAGGAGATGGCGGAGGTTGGATTTATTTTACCACGGCTCTTCTTTTGAGGATGAAGAATATGAAAAATGTATTTTCAAGTGTTTTAAAGTGCGAAGAAAAATTTTATTAGTCCTATTTTCCCTACTAATCTGCTGTACGCCTTGTCACATAGGTTGGCCTACCGTAATCCATTCTCTTCGTTGCAGGAGCCGGAGCCCCGACTGTCGGCAGTGGCGCGCGTTCTCGTGATCGACGCGACCGCCAACCTCTCGCTCACCAGCTATGTAAGGGCCCAGAGACTCGGGGAAATGATCAGCCAATGATTACGACCTCATTTGAAATTCAGTGATTTCAAAAAATCAGCGTATCTTCATACATTTGGTGGCTGTAGGACATTTCAGAACTTCCATTTCGGAACTTGACATCTCGGAACGTTTTGAATAACTTTTTTTCGACTGGATGGTCCGATTAGCCCCAAATTCGGAAGGTGGGGTACCACCACGATTACCTACCGTACCCCAAATGCTCGGACATTTTGGAACTGGACATCTCGGAGCTTTTCCCGTAGCTCTTTAACGCGTTATCCGATTCGCTTCACATTTGGAGGGTGGTCTTTCAACACGATTACCTATCATATTCCAGATTTTCTGCCATTTTCGAAATGGACATCACGGTAGATCTCAGAAGTTTCAAAATATTAAATTCTGATACTTGTTCAATCCAAGCATGGTATATTAGAGAAAAAGGAAAGATATAATCGTTCCGGTTGTAGCGCTGATTCCGCTGCCTTTCAAATTGATCTAATCAACTTCTAGTATGTATCATTAGAAAGTCTAGATGTTACTGATCTCAAAAAGATATCTATGTTCCTTATGTCTTTTCTCGGAATAAAATGGCACCGTTTTGTGGCGGAATCACGAATTATACGTTCCTATTTTCTAGACTATAGTTAATCATAATGTTAAATCCCAAAGTTGAAATTTAGGGTCAATAATTGTATTTTACAAAGTTAGGCAAACGTTCCGAGATGTCTATTTTTAAAACAACAGAAAATTTGGGAGAGTGTCGTTGTTATGGGCGACCCTCCAAATTTCAAGCAAATCGGATAATGTGATAAGGAGTTACGAAAAAAGTTCCGAGATGTCCAGTTCTGAAATGTCCGCGCATTTGGGATACGGTAGGTAATCGTGGTGGGACCCTCCAAATTTGGGACGAATCAGACCATCCAGTCGAAAGTTATACAAAAAGTTCCGAGATGTCGGATTCCGAAATGAAAGTTCCGAAATGTCCTACAGCCCATTTGCTCATTCTTGCTATTATATGGTTAGTCTTCTTCGCAGTTGTACTCTATACAAGCTCGTCGCTATGTGTATGAAGATGTGCTGATTCAGCTCCGCTCCCTATCCGCGTGCGGTCTCGCGGCCGACGCGGTCGTCCGCGTGCTGACGGCGGAGGAGCGACGCGGACTGCCGCTCGTGGTGGAGGAGTACGAGGGACTCGCCCTCGTCTCGGTGGTAAGTGTTCTTTATTTATTTATTTATCTATAATTAAATATTATTTATATTTATTCTTACATTTCTCGCGAAAGTGCGTTGGGACGACTACATAGGGATCCAAGCAAGCAATACTTTATTACTTTATTAAATAAACTCCAACTTAAATAGGGTTGAAATGACACAAGCAAGACAAAACATTCGAAAGGTCGAGAAGAGGAAATCAATGTTCCTGCATGATTTCTCTACTAGATGGTTTCTTTCTTTTCTCCTGGTCTTTCCAGGACGGAGCCGCTAGGAGTAATGGGGTCGTGGGGAATTTTTTTCTCTAGAACCTGCTTCAAGCACGCCTGTTCCGCATAAGAAATGGCAGGATACTTTACTGCACAGTGAAAATCGCTGTGCCTTGTGCTTCGCGGATTACGGTAGGCAGGGGTTACGGTATGATGATGATGATGATGTGCATACGTGGGCTGCTACTTTCCCAATCATATTTTGGCAAACGATTCTACCATTGTCACAATCGTGAATTATCAAGCCCACCAGTTCAAAATTTCTATATAAATCGAGCCTACGAACGTAAAAGTACAACAAAAAAACACGTTTGGGCCTGCCTCCCATGCTATCGGTCGGCGCCCACGGATGTACGGTAGCCAGGGATTACTGTATGACGATGATGTGCAGGTTCTGGCGGACCCCGCGACGCCCGATCAACTCGTACTGTACGACATTTACGAGGGACGGAGGGAGATGAGCGATCACGTAAGCAGAGTATTTTTCTGTCTTTTAATTTTTTTTTAAATATTTTTCTTCCTATATTTACTTTCCATGCCATTGCAAACCCCACCTTGCATGCGTGCCCACCACCGGAATGTGTTTTTCTGAGAAAAATTTGAAAAAGTTTCATTTCTCTCGTCTTTCCAGCTGGAGGTGTGCTCTCCGCTCGTCCGCTCTCCGCTCTGCTCCGCGGTCCTGCTCTTCCGCGCGGACGCGGACCCGACCGCTTCCCTGCAGGCGACCTCCGACTTCCGCTACGTGCAGAGGGAGCGCCTGGCGGCTGGGGTACGGTAGAGGGTTACTGTATGGTGGAAGAATGTAGGGGAGGAGTACGGTAGGACATGTCATATTTGCATGGCCAAAGCCCAGAAATGTAAAACCCAGAAAAAAATGAACCTTCTGAGGCTTGAAAAATGATGAATAAAGGTGGTGGTTCAGGCGATTCCCGTGTGGCAAGTGCATGCGGTACGCGAGCGGCTGATTGGCGGTCAGGGAGGAACGATGGGAAGGGAGGGCGGGTTGAGGAGTACGGTAGGTTGATAACGGTAAAGATAGCACGGTGGGCTGGTTGGTGTGTACGTGAGATTTTGCCTGTTTGAGTGGGTAGAATTTCTGAATTGGAAAAATGTGCTCTGAAATATCTGTTGACTGCTGCGCTGCCGTGCCTCCAGATCGTATGCATGCTTGCAGCTGTCCCGCTCGGGCTCGACCATCGGCAGTAGTAGTGCGAATTGCCATTCGTCGGCTACCGTAGTCCAGAAGGCGGAAGTGAGCACGCGACTGCTGCCGGCCAAGCAGGCGACCCTCCACCTGCAGCGACCGCCAGGGGCGGAGTTTGTCGGGGAGATGGTCGAGGTACGGTAGGGGGTACTTAATTCCGAATGGACCTGCTTTGCTGATCAGCCTCAGCTGATTAGCGGTTAGAAAGACCCGTTTTCGATAAGAAGTGGTACACTGGGACATTTATCGTAGGGAAAATTGATGGAGCAGCGTTACCATAAAATTTTACGCCTCTATTTCAGCTTCTTCTTGAACTCAAGCCTTCGGCGCGAGCCATCAATCATTAACAAGCTTCCACGATAAGCTATTTTCAAGATTATTGAAGATTCATACAGTTCATCCTTGTCATATAGTAGTTTTCATTCTCAACTTGCACATTGCACATATCTTACGGTTAGCCTTTTCCTTTCAGCCTTTTTTGCGATATTTTTCTTCCGATTCCTTGTGAATGTTGCCAGAAAGGCCAAGTCATTTTAGCAACCGCTCAATGCTTACTGTAGCCTATTTTCGTAGACTTCTACTGTGGACAGGTCAGCCCGTGCTTGCCTCTGGCCATTTAGCGGCTCTTAGCCTTATCCTTAAGGCACTAAGGTAGGCTAGGGTACGGTAGGCTTAACCACGAATATCGTGTTACCTATCCGTCTATTCCGGTTCTATTCTAGCAAAGCTTCTTAACCTGCTGCTCATCTGTTTTATCATAGTCTTAGACTATACTCTTCCCAATCTTTAGCTTAATCAGTTTACTTATTCTATCGTATTGTCTCTTTAGCAGGTTTATGCACTATCGGTGACTACTTTATAGAAAACATTGAGTGTTACTGTATGCTGTGAGGTATATTGTATTGTGTGGAAATTGATGAAGCTTTTCACAGCAGTTCTTGCAATTTTTATTATTACTTTGAGTGGTCATATACCGTACTCAAATACTTTACATCTTTTTGCACAAATAATTTTGCAATTTATTTTTATGCATATAACTAAGTTATTTTCGATTTCAATGATACTTTGAGTGTAAATTTAGCAGCTGTCGGCCAGTAGTAGCTCTAAATTATCTCTCTGACCCAATGACGCCCATCGAGCTCCGGGGTACGGTAGCATCGTGTAAACCTGATCGACTCTCATTCTCTCTCTTGTCATTGTTCCTTCTAGCTCTTTCTTTCTCTCTCGCCTGCGTTCCTCTTTAGATTGACGTCAACATAGGAGGACATTGGTTTGCAATAGTTTTCCGTGCTGGTCTTTCTGGTGTGCATTATTATTAAACCTTTTACAGAATAACGAGTTTTGATCTTGTTGCTCGCTATTAGTCGAAGTTTGCTGCCATAAGAGAGATTCTAAAAAATCTCCCTATTTCAGAATCGATTAGAACCAAACCAAAACTACAGACTGTCGACAGGATGGCATACGTGTCAGCGGGTGAGTTTTAGATGATAATAATATACCCATAATAATATAGCGATAATTTATATAACCAGAGTTAAACATTCTATAAATAATAGTGCTCAACACACTCAAAAGGGAAGTCTTTTTTAAAATTTCTTTCATAACGATTTTCCGGAACACCTTTTTTTTAAATCTAATCATTTAGTCTTTTAGATGGCACAATCAAGGAGAAGAACGACAGCATTCTGACGAAGATCTGGGCATTCTTCGCGATGATTCTGTACTTGTGAGAATTTTCAGTTGTGCTATAACGACTTTTCTTATGAAATCAAAGATCACACTTATGTTAGATACCGTAAAAATAGGTCCACCCGCTCTTTTTGCTACTTCAAATTGGACTAGTGTAATAGTTATCGGGCATTTTTGTAGACATGTCACGTATTTCCCTTCGAGAGACAGTGTTCCCCCCCCCCCTTAAAACATATTATAATTGTCTAGACGTTCCCAGGAAAGGAAATGATTTTTTTCAGTTTCCAGACGCTGATCGGCTTCGACTTCAACAGCGGAAGTCGCAGTTCGAACGATCACAGGTCCGTATCATTTTATGATTGCGGGGGGGATAAGGTTGAGCATAACGCGTCTACAAGTGTGAAAGAGATTTTGGCCTCTTCAGCAATGTCATGAATGAATCCGTTTGAAATTATATGCTGAAGGCGTATAGGTAAGCCGCTTATCGGTCAACTCCGCCTGCATATTTTGCATAGAAATGATGATGGGGCATTCGGATTTCGGCATAAGTTCCGTATTGTTCGGGGTAAAATATTCGAATTGTTAGACGCAAACTATTTGTTCCGGAGCAATGGAATGCCGTATGAGATGCTGGTAGAGAACGATAATAAAATATAGTTATGGTTTATGAAAATGGATTTGAATCGTCGGTTAAGGGACCACCTTCGACGTCAGAATCCGGGTGGTGGCGGACGGTACGATGGAGCGGCGTTGGGAGGAGGAGGAGGAGGAAATGGAGGTGAGCGATGGGATATTGGACACGCCTTCGACTATCAAGGGATAAATTGAACTACTTGTGCATATTTGCGACTAGCCCGGTAGACCAATTGACCTGATTGGCATAATACAGGTCATCTTTTTATACTGAAAGGGCAATTTTAGTGGGCAAGAGACGTGTGTTTGCGTTTCGGATTTGAGTGATGGTGATGTGCAGGTTTCCGCCGCAACATTGGCCGCCTGCCGTCCGCGTCGGGCGTCGCGCCGCCGCCCATGGGAGGCGGATGCTGCGGCGGCGGAGGCTGCGGATAAGGACCGACCGCGACGCGCGCAACGCGTCCCCCTATTTCCGACTGTCTCCCCTATCATGGCACTCACACAGTGGGGGAATTCATTCTATTGTTCCCGAATACAGTAATCATAAATTGTTTTCCGCTGTAATTATGTAAGTATTCTTTTATGCCTTGCCTTCAAGGGATTCAACTATATGGGCCACAATTGTCTGTGAGATGATTCTATTACTATTTTTCGTTCTAGTGTATGCTTTAGTACTCGCACTCGGTATAAAACCAGCTGTTTATTCCGAATATCTGGGAAATGAGTGTTTGGAATGAGTGTTTGTGTGGCAACCTATCGTTTCGGTACGATGTTAATATTACAAGTATTACATAAATATAGGAATTATCCGTAAACTGCACATCCATCTAATAGTCCCTGAAGAGTTCCGCCAGCTCCTCGGCCAGCCCCTGCACGGAGCAGTGCTGCAGGTTTGCGAGAACCGCGACGCAGACGCCACGCGCGCGTCCGTCCGCCTGCGGCGACGCGTCCGCGTCCGCACGCGGTTCGATGAGCAGCGCGGACGAGGCGCCGATGGCGGCGCCCGTGTGCAGCCAAGTGTTGCCGCGCGGCCTGTAATTATTGAATTATTCCTGGGATATTGAGGACTCATGACCACTAATTCCGAATTTCCCATATTGCGACTGCCTCTGCGTCTCTCCGATTTGCATGCCTACGCTCTCTTAATTTGCATACGAATCTGTCCTAGGGAGCAGAACGTTGTGGTGCTCATGCACGTGGTATTGCCTCATAATGGCTACTGCACTTACTGCGAACACCAAGCGCACGATATTTTATAGGAAAATATCTACATCAAGCGATATGAAGCGCTATAACGGAGCGACTAAAGGGGTAAAATATGTGCACGAGAAGCGAGGTCTACCCGATGTATGAGAGTCCTTAGGCTTACCGTATCCCCATCTCCTACCGTAACCTCCTCCATCTACCGTACCTCGCGCCATCCGCTCCGGCCGCGCGGCCACCCTCCGGCACCTTGACCCGCACCCAGCCCAGACCCATCATGTCGTTCCCGCTCGTCTTGATCTCACCTGAAAGCCGGCTATACGACCGGGAATTAGGGAGGGCTTTTGAAAAGGGCGGGAATTCAAATTTCCGTACCCTTCCAGAAGGTAGTCGCAGTCTCACGACTGAGCAGAGGCGCCTGGTCGGAGGCTCCGGCCGGGCACTGGTTACTGTAATCAGGGGGATTACTGTACTTCACGTTAGCCTAAACATGTTGGCTAACTAAGCCATACATGGGAAAACTTGTATTCGGTACGATTCGCTGACGTGTCTCGTTATTCCCCCCATGCCTACCTACCTGTAGAGTACGGTATTGGCAAAGATGAGCAGGTCGCCCACGCAGGACAGAATGCCACCGCCTGCCCATTTGTACGAGTTGTCGACCTGGAACCAACTCCGAGATTTCCAGGTGCCGGTTACAGTATGCTATATAGTGAGATACCCAAGTGGAGGTTACGGTATTACGGTCTGTCTTACCGTATCCACCTACCGTACCTCTGGCGTATTCTCCAAACGGCCACCGTTGCTGCGCAGGTAGTACCTGCGAAAGGGGGGCACGATAAGTGAGCACGTTAACAACTCTTCTAACAAGACTATTCTAATGCTCATTACAAAAATCAATCGATAACTACCGTACTTGGCGCGGTCGTTGATGATACGCGCGTTGCGGTCGAGCTGCGTGTGGCGCATGCCCAGCCGCCGGAACAGGTCGTCGAGCAGGACCGGAAAATAGAAAAC
Organism: Micoletzkya japonica; assembly: GCA_900490955.1. Taxonomy (NCBI): domain Eukaryota; kingdom Metazoa; phylum Nematoda; class Chromadorea; order Rhabditida; family Diplogasteridae; genus Micoletzkya; species Micoletzkya japonica. Next base: position 104,350 of record LS917045.1, on the reverse strand, counting down.
TACTAAAAAAATAAAATACTACAGAAAACTTGCGTTTAAAAACACGTAGCCTAACTGCTCCACTGCACGTGAGCTCTCAGAGGGAGGAGGAGAAATTCGGGGTATTTGAATACTCGCAGGAATTCTAGGCGAGTACTACTGTAAAAAAAGGAAAATTGCAAATATGTTTACCGGGAACTTGTTGCCGGACGCACGCTCCAGCACGTTCGAGGCGAGCGTGTAGCCGTGGGTGGTGTATCTACAATTTTAATTATCTAAAAAAGGTGTATCTAAAATCCAAATTTTATTTAAATAAAATTTAAATGTATTAAAATACCGGTTTTCTTGAACACCCATTAATACCTCGAGCCATGACGGTCCCATATACGTGATCAGAAAAGCCCCGAATCACGGGCTCTAGCCCCCCATCCCCCTTCCCCTACCCGAACTCGGTTCCCGGCTTGGCCAGAAGCTCGTCGTTGACGAACATCTGGACGGCGTCGTCGACGGTCGCGTACGGCTTGTTCGAGTAGAACTCGGCGGTTCGCGGCGCGTTCCCGTCCCCAACGATCTTGTCCTCGCCCTCAACATTTTACTCGCATTACTATATCCTATTGGCGCTTTTCGTGGTGGGACCCCTCCCTACTCTAAAGTAGCTAGGCTTCTATTGCTCGTCTAACCTCGCCCTCAACATGTTGCTGCCGTTGCTGCACTTGGTGCCGCGTATTCCTTCCTCATCAAACCTTGCAGCTCTAGATTACGGTACTACTGTCGTTACCCCGTGAGGTGTTTGCTGACTCACGCCAATCAATAATTATTAACCGTGATCCGGTTCAGTCGATGCTTCCCCTCCGATTGGCGGCGCGCCATACGCGCCAACTCGTCGCGGCCTCAGCGGGACCCCTCCACCAACCGTCCGCCAGCTACCATGAGAAGGTAAGAGGGGGGATACGGTAGTGGGTTACGGTAATTCTACAGTAGTCGATCGCAGTAGGATAGGCTTGATAAGAGAATGCCTATCGTAAGAGATATGAGCGTAATATCGCGAATTGAGGTGATCGACCACTACGAGAACCCGCGGAACGTCGGTTCTCTGGACAAGAACGATCCGAACGTCGGCACGGGCATTGTAGGAGCGCCCGCCTGCGGAGACGTGATGAAGCTGCAGATCAAGGTGGGGGTACGGTAGGCGGGGATACGGTAAGCGGGCGGCGGTTTAGTGTATTCAAATTTTAACCTCCTACCAGTAACTCCATGTGATCACTACCAGATCACTACCAGACCTATTGTCGGGCTAGTTATTGGAGTACAACTATGTCGATAAATACATTTTCAGTATTGAAGGAGGGTGATCGTTGATGTTGAGGTGGACGAGAACGCGAAGATCGTCGAGGCCAAGTTCAAGACGTTCGGCTGCGGGTCGGCCATCGCCTCGTCGTCACTGGCCACCGAATGGATCAGCGGGAAGACCATTGAGTCAGATTTGATATTATTGCCGCGAAGCGCTAATTGTAAGCACAGTACAACGTGTGGTTACGGTAGTATCTCTAGTATCTATGTGTACAAACACATGTTGATCACGTTCGCAGTTGAAAGCGTCTGTATTGGTTACGGTAATTCTGGGCGCCGTTGCAGCTACGCCGACAAGGTGAAGAACAGCGACATTGCCAAGGAGCTGTGTCTGCCGCCCGTCAAGCTGCACTGTTCGAGTGAGTGCGGGGATTACGGTAGAGTAGTCAGTTGGCGATAGGATTACGGTAGATTGTCCGCTGGTGATAGTCGGTCAAGCTGTTTTACTATATTATTCCGGAGTCGTTCTCGGCGAGTGGTCACAAGGTCACAAGTTGTCGAAAAACGTATGATTTTGAACAAATGTTCGTGAAATTAGCAAAAATCGGTGATTTATATACATACTAGATAAATAAAAATAAATAAGTCTCTAAAATGTTTTTTGCAGTGCTGGCCCAGGACGCGATCCAGGCTGCCCTGTCTGACTACAAGAAGAAGCAGGCCACCAAGGCCAAGTAATACGGAAATATCAATTTTCGCATTTCAAGTAGAACCGTCGGTTTTTGGGCTGTTGTTTTCTGTATGGCGGATTTGCCAAGGAATGTTCTTGTTTGTTGTCCCTGAGCTCAGTGAGCTTACTGTAGCCTAGATCCCGAGTGTAAATAAATGTTCGGCAGTTGTGCTATATTCGGCAAAAGAAAAGTAATTTTAAAACAGGCAAATGGCGGGAATATTTGAAATAAATAAAAGGGCGGGAAACCTTCTTCTGGTAGTGCCGAATGCCGGAGGTGTGCGAGAGCAGCATACGGGTTGTGATGGGCGTGTTGTCGATCGACTTGATCGAAAGATGAGGCAGGTATTTCTGCAAACGAAAACATATTTGAATTTCCCGCGGTTCTACGCCTTTCGAAATTGGATTATGGTCTAGGCCAGAATATATAATACGTGCACGAGCCAAATATAAGACAAATTTAAAGATATCAACCGGGCCGGGGTTTCGGGAATGCTCTACCTGGACCATGTCTACATTCACTTACCACCTTCTCCCATGCGTAGGGGGGGGGGGGTGAATATAATAATAAATAGATAACCTGAATGGGCTGATCCAGATCGAGCAGGCCTCTGTCCACCAGAATGGCCGCTACCGTGGCCGTGATGGGCTTGCTGATGCTCGCGATGCGCATTACGGTACTGCAAGGGGTACTGTAGCTACCGTAGACACTGACTGTGTCCGCTAGGGAAGCCCATCTACTTGCAGCAAGAGATTACCGTATGCCAGAAACGATCGCGACACCGAGAGAAGATAGCCACAGTAAAGCTCGTCATAGCTACAGTATACCAAAGTGTTCGGTGATGACGGATAGCCCCCATAGACCTACACATTACCCCACCTACCGTACACTTTTCCAGTGACTAAAGCAAAAATAATGAATAAACGAATGAACTAAATGAAAAGACTTACTATTCCGTGCACGGCGCGCCCGTCTCGATATCAGCGAAGCCGAAACCCTCTGCCCACACCTGACGACCGTCCACGGACACACCCACTGACAGACCTGCAAGGGTCTCCCAGGTTACGGTAGAAATGGGCAACCCACAAATACAGCAAGCAAGAGGTGTGAGTACAGTAACTAGTGTAGAATATCAAGGATACGGTAGGCGTACCGGGTATTCCATTGACCGCCATGCACCGGGTGACGAGGTCGCGGGCTCGATCCTCGCGCTTCTTCTTCAGACGCATCGCGGTCGCGTTGCGGTCGACCGTCGGGTTACTGTAGCCGATGACGGCCGCCGTGGCCGCCAGAAGGGCGCCCGACGACCCGAGCTGGAGGGGCAGACGCATCTGGAGAGAGGAGTGATGGGCAACGATCTAGGCTAGACGGCAGACGAGAGAGGGCAAGGATGTAAGAGTCGCAGAGACAGTCGCAATCATTTAGGGGCAATACGGACTAGAGTTCACCCAATAACAGATGAGCAAGTCATCTAAAGTGTATTTCTGTCTGCGGTCTCTTCATTCTTCTCCCCTCCCTCCCTTCATTCTTGCACTTTGATGACGCGGTCATCGGTCATCGGGAGAACTCTAATACGGGCAGGGGGAAACGTGTGCTGCAGGGAACTAGGATCAGCAAATCTTTTCTATCTTTTCGTAAATAGTATTGTGCCCTTTGTATGTGTTCCCTGACCAATACAGCCGCATCAGACAAATTTCCCAAAAGATACAGTAATCGTTGGAATCGCATACCGTACTCTTGCGTGCAACAAACACGACGACGTGAATGAATATTTTCATTATAGCCAAAAAGGATAAATTATACAATAGCGGAATAAAGCAATACGTTGTATACACGAGATAGTTGAAAGATTACGGTAATTGAAGAGCATGTCGATGGTGCTCTAGCTACAATAGGATACAAAGAACATCTTCTCTACATCTTCTCAAAGTTCGAACCCGATCGGGAGTCTCCATATAAACGTTATAATACTGTATCAACAATAATAGCTAAATAAAGGTTCTGAATACTAACTGAAACAACGCATGCACAGAGTAGGGTTCTCGTTCTAACTCCTTTTTTCCGGTTATATTTCACGCTTTCATAAGCGCGACGGGCACGCCTAAAGGGGACGAACGCTGAAGCATAGCCGTGAAAACGACCCACAGAGCACAGCCGGGCAGAAGCAATAGGGCAGGTCCGATTATTGTCTTGAACGGAAAACAAATTTTGCTGGATACTGTAAGATTTTGGCTTATTTTTGCCCTAAATTTCAAATTTGACAAAGTGCCAAGTCAAAAGTCCATTCCAAGCGACGACCGGTAGGGTTGTCCGGCTGTGCAGAGGGAGAACAAAAAAAGCATGCCATTCGAGTCTTTCGGTGGCTACGCTTCACGTGTATGCGATAGTGAGCTTATAGTTTTGTTATCCTGACGAGGAGGTGGGGTGAAGCAGGGTCACCAAAAGACGACCCGAATGGGATGCTCTAAGGAGAGCCCTAGTGAAGACCCAGTGGGTTACAGTCATCCGGTTACTTGTCTCCAAAGGTCGACTGGAGACTCGTCACCAATTCGAGAACGGGCTCGACAGACGAGGCGGAGAAGACGTGGAGTTTGGAGAAATGGGAAGCGGAGGTGGAGGAGTCCGACTGGTTCGATAACAGGACCGCCGTGAAGCTGAAGGAAGGCAATCGGGTTATTTCCAAGTGTAAAGAGAAACTAGTGTGGAAACCAGTGTGCAAAAATAATGTATTATATTTGATTACGTTTTTCGGGGTGTGATCCCTCCCGCCGCAAATCGTGTCGTCTTTTACTACATAAAGACCCCCCCTCCATACCGCAGTGAAGCATCACCCTGACCGCATTTCTAAAATCTCGATTTACATGGCTACCATACCGCAACTGGAAAATTAGCCCCCTCCCCTCCGCGAAATGAATTTCAAATATGAGTACTTATCGCCACGCGTGTTTTTTTTTGTTCTGTATTATAATCCAGTGACTGTAGCCATTCTAGCCTTGCGATCAGTCAATCACTCCAACACCGTCTACTGATTGTCCGATGCGTAAGCCAATCGTTTGCTTACGTACGTACGTCAGACAATAAAGGAAGCCTATAAAAGCAGCAGTTTTGATAGCCACGGATACGCGTATTCTAGATAGATAGATAGATATTTACGCATTTGCATAGAAACACGGAGATAAAAGCAGTTTTCTAGGCAGCTCCAAGCCCGATTTTCGCCCTATTTCCGAACTGTTATGCTAACAATAAAAGAAACCCTCACGCTGGCCGTCTCCGCGTGCCATTACAAGGCTTGACTTGCATTCCCTAGTGCCTTCCTTCTAGTCCTTCTCATCATACCGCACCCGATAAGAGCAAACCACTCACTCAGCATGAGTCACCAACCGCCAAAAGCATGCCTAAAAGAGATAAAAAGATGCGACTTGATTCCAGCCTTACCTCTAAGCCTTACGAAACGATTCGTCATGCGTTCACTCCAAAAAAAAGATAAGAGCATGGCCCCGCGCAAGGATGAATGAATAAAGGCATATTTTTTTCTTGAAAATACACAATCCTAAAAATCGTTAATCCAAAAGCTACCGTACCTGTCCCGGTCACCGCTTGAGTACGAGCAGCAGGCTACGGTAGAATTGAGCGCTACGCTGTCCAGGAGGCCGCTTGAGGAGCTGATGTCGATACGGTCATCGACCACGCTCACTTCGACCGCCTTCAACAATCGGATCTACCAAATCACCAGTCTACATCCAACCATGGAATAAAACTTTGCTTTTACCCAGCTGATACCGTGAGTCAGTTTTGATATGTGCAAATGGATTAGAATTCAAATTTTTACATGAGCTTTTTAAAACTCTGCTTTTAAATTTTCGTGCCCACTGGAGTCCAATCTAAATCTCGCGCGTACGTGGGCATTGCGATGGCCCACGCGTCACACATGGACGTGATTGTCCGATCCGACGTTAGGATGGGTGTCTGCACCAGAGAATCGTAGGGTAAAACACTTGTAAGGATGGCTGCGTTTAGTCTTCCCTACTTATGTAAGGCAGCCAGCTAAAATGTTAGTACAACTTCAGAACATCATGCCACGCACCCTCTGATATTTCGAAACGAGCAGGGGTCCTACTAAAAGGCGGCCCGTTCGGCGGCCCGCGGCCCGCGGCCCACACCTGCTAAAAGGCGGCCGGCGGCCCGGCGGCCCGCGGCCCACACCTGCTAAAAGGCGGCCCGCGGCCCATATTTGCTAAAAGGCGGCCCGCGACCCGGCGGCCCGTATCTGCTAAAAGGCGGCCCGCGGCCCATATTTGCTAAAAGGCGGCCCGCGACCCGGCGGCCCGCGGCCCGTATCTGCTAAAAGGCGGCCCGCGGCCCGGCGGCCCCGAATTCAAACTATTTATTTCACAGTGTTTTATATATTTCATTCACTTTGTTGATGAGAAGATGCGTCATGGGCATAAATTGTTTATGACCCCAACGCATCATGATGACCACATTCCAGCCCACCTTCTTACAATATTACATATATCTTAATACCTTTTCAGAAGCGCTGAAAGTGATTCGCGAGGCCCAGGAAGAATTGCGCTCGCTCAACAGCCAGCTAACCATGCCTCCCTATGTCCAAGGCATGGTCGATAATGCTGTGGAAGGGTCGATCATTCAGCTTACGGAAGCTGGCACGAAATCAGTATGAAACATTATTTTGATGATCTTAATGTCTTCTCACAGACCACACTCCTATCCGTCATCGAAAAGGTGTTCTCGGTGGTGGACGTGAGTAAAATAAAAGGAGATCACAGTGAGGTGAAGCACAATGAGGTGAAGAGATGCATGGTCACCCGCTATGCCGTCCAAGTAATCATGCGAAAAGCTACGCTCAAACGTGCTGCTGGTTAGTTCTAAATAAATTTGCGAAAATTATAGAATACTTTACAGGAGACATAACAGAGATACTGATCGGCTTCGACTATTCCCATACTCACTATGTTGTGGATGGGATTGTACAAGACATCTCTCAAATCGAAGTTGTCGTCAACCCCACCAAGGGGGAGGGTAGAATTTGAGCAGGGCCAAGGAGTAGGATTTGCACAATGTAGCTCATAATTTCTTGAAATTTTAACCAATGTCTGATCATTTGCGATGAAACTGTTTGCCAAATTTGTTGTGTGATTCTGCAATATTCAATTACTCCACGCAGTCATCATTCTGCTTAATTAAAACCCACAGAAATTACAAGCTAATAGCTAGCTAACTGTCTTCTTCACTTTGGACCACCGGGCCGCGGGCCGCCTTTTAGCAGATACGGACCGCGGGCCGCCGGGTCGCGGGCCGCCTTTTAGCAAATATGGGCCGCGGGCCGCCTTTTAGCAGGTGTGGGCCGCGGGCCGCCGGGCCGCCGGCCGCCTTTTAGCAGGTGTGGGCCGCGGGCCGCCTTTTAGTAGGACCCAACGAGCAGCAATGCGCTTTATTGCGGTACGCTTTCATCGTAATCGTAAGACGACTTAGCACTCACTCAATAGAAAAGCTACTTAGCACAAACGTCGGACGTTTAAAAACGGCCAACCTCGCCCTTTCCCTCCAGGTCCGCCCGCAGCTTGGTCGTGTCCGCGAAGGAGCACAGTTGATCCTCGGAGATCGAGGCCGCATCTTCCGAGAGCAGCGTAGAGCCACTGTAGGTTAGGGACATCGGGGAGGGAGAGGGGAATTGGGGAGTGAGGGGGGACCGCGATAAGCGGAGGGAAGAGGGGCAGGAGGTGAGATAAGAACGGGGAAGGAAGGCAGAGAGTGGTGATGCGACACTCGACTAGAGCAAATCGTGGAGCGGAGCAAAGTATATGTGATAAGCGATATTTACGTCTATCATTGTCGTTTAAGCAATTTAGCCATTCACCATTCAGAAAAAGAGCGATTACTGGAAATCGATAGTTAGCTTACGGCGCAAAGGACTGCGGTGTGCATAATTAAAATAAACAGCAATAAAGGAGAGAGCTTGATGCACGCTCGCAAGCCCACGGAGAAGAGTCGGGATCTAATATCCATTATCCTCTAGTGGTGGCGATCGTGCCGGGGAATAGCCAGAGGAAACGGCGGACGCACGCGCAGCACTCACTTAGGAAGTAGACTTGGCCCAAAGCGTGGTGCGCCCAATAACCACTAATTCTTTAATCGGCTACAGTATATCTCCCGTAAACAGCACCATCAACTACAGTACACTCACACAACACTACCGTAGCTATTCTCTCCCTGTTGAGGCTACAGTATCCATTCAATTGAAATACAGTACCCTGAGCAATATACACTACGGTATGCATTCAAATCGACCAAACTATCCAGTCCCTTTTCGTCAATACTACAGTAACCGTCTTTCGTTGTTCCAAATACATCCTTCAGGTTCCGATAAATACGGTAGTCGCTTCTCTGGTGTAAACAACAACATCAAGCACCTTTATCGGACAATAAAAGGGGTGGAAATGGCCAGCGCTCCATTGGGAGCCCCGGCCGCCCCCTCCGATGAGGGAGCACTACACATAAAACTTACCCGCTCAGCCTCGAAACGCCGCCGGACCCTGAAATTACGTATTCAACTAATTCTGGACCACCCGAAACCACACATTTTGATGCTCACATTTCACGCCTTCTGCATTACAATATTAGTATGCAAAAAATATTCTCATCAAAATGTGCCGTTTCCCTCCACCCACACCATTTTCAGTTTCACTTCCCCCACACCTATCCTACTAGTCTAGTACGCGCGGATCTAGCTTTGCTCAACGAGGAAAGGCAATTTACCCGTGGCGGTCCGAGAAGAACGAAGACACCGACGTTGTCGTCGTCCCCAACGCCGTCGTCGCCCACCGATCGATGATCTGAATTCCCACCTTACCATCATCATCATACTTCTACCGTAACCCAAACCTACAGAAATCGAGCAACTCACCATCCGACAGTCGACGCGCGTCGCGGAGGACCGCTATCGACCGGGTGCGACGTCGGACCTGGAAAAGGGGGAATAGCTAGATCAAGAACAGGAAAACAATCCAGCCTAAACACTCACGATAAGGCCTCCGCCCGCTGCCCCATGCCTGAGGTGCCTACCGGGCCCGCCATCCCCGCGACCCCTCCCTCACCTTCAAAGACAATATTGGTGGGGAAAGGGAAAGGAAAAAGGGAGGCAAAATAAATAATGAAAACACAACCATTGGCTCGCTCCACGCGATTGCAGGTCATCCTCCAGAGCTCAACGCCCCATTAGCCTATGCCCTTCCCGACATACGTATCGCTCCTCCAGTCCTGGTCCTCTCGTGACGCCAACGCGACACGACGCGCCTCAGGAACGATAACTGAAATAAGCGTAATAAATGGGAAAAGGAGGGGTAAACAAGAGAATTGAAGCAAAGAGATACCCTTCAGTGGTAGAAGAAGACGGTGAGGGACGCGCATCTCGGGGCGGATTGCACTGAATTAGCCAATTAATTCTTTTCCGAAAAATTTGGACTTTTCACACCTCCCCCCCCTTCAAGGCAATCGCAAGTCAGTCAGCGCGTTTTGCAAACGAACCTGTGAAGATCGTCCCTCCGACGCCCAGGGAAGGCGCTGAAAGGTGAACTCAGGGAGTGATGAAATCCTTAATTTGGAGCAATAAAGCGATCGGAAAGGGCGCGAAGATCAAAGAACAGCGAAGGAATGAGAGCGGGACAGGACAAAACATGCAGCATGCACATGCACAACAGACAAGCAACCGCACACGCTAAGGAAACGCACGAAAATGAGAGGCAAAATCCTGAAAATTAAAATTGGCACGTCAGCGCAAAGCGTGAAACGAAAAAGTGTGTGGAAAGGTGTTTGAAAGTTATTACGGTAATGCACGCAAATAACGCTTTAACGCTTTAAACGCAAACACAGCCTTTTCTTCAAAATTTGGTAAATTCGTGTGAGAAAAAGCTTGTCTAACGCTTTGCGTGCTGATTTCGGTGCCAAGAACTGCTAGGCGGGCGGGGAATCGCTTCTATTAATCGCCGAATTCTGAAGGAGTCCGTGTTGCGTTGTTTCGCGTATATTCTCACATATAAATATCTTTGCTCGTTGCAGTCGGACTGAGATGGCTAACAAGCTGTACGAGGTGGAGCGTATCGAGGACAAGCGGACCAGACGCGGGCAGGTTCAGTTCCTGGTGGTGTGGAAGGGCTACCCGACGGAGGACGAGTGGACCTGGGAACCCATCACGTCGCTGGTAGGTCGCCTGTTTTGCTTATTTGAAGTTTACTGTATCGTTTCAAAGTTGATATCTGCGCTTCAATACATGTCATTTATTTTGTCACCTTTGCACAAAGGAATTAGACCTGTTTGTGAGGGTTGATGAGGTAAATCAGTCCTTTTTTGCAGAAGAACAGTTGCAAGAGTGCGATTGACGACTACGAGAAGCGGGCCAGGCTGAAGAGACAAGAGGAGGCAGCAGCGAGGGCAGCCGAGGGGGAAGAGGAGGCCGGGGATGGGGTGGAGAATGCACCTGCTGAGGTCTGCCTTCACTAGTTCGGGTTATGCTGGCAATAGATCAACAACGAGAGAGTACTCACAACGCATTTTAATATTGGAGGCGAGAGGGCATGAAAATTAAGGCATGCTGAGACTGGCGTAGTTAGTTCAGAGTTCAGAGAACTTGTGTTGATTTCAATTTAAGGCTTTCTTCCTTTTCTGCCTTCGATTTCTGCATTCGTAATGGCTTGGCTTAGAACGCGGAGGGCAGTGGCCGGAAGGCGAAGCGTGGGTCTGCCGTGGCTGAAAAGAAGGCTGATAGGCAGACTGCCGGAGGAGAGGAAGAGAATGAGGACGACGATGCTCCTCTGGTTCGTTAATAATCTTTTTTTTTCAATTTAATTTATCCCTTATTTTTTAACCAAAATTCTAGTTGAAATGAGAAGAAGTGTTATTTTGTTCCACTTTGTCGTTGCAGCTCATGCGCTCGCAGCGCGCCTCCTCCCTTCTCCCTCCGGCCGTCCGGGCCCTGCAGCAGTCGGCGACGTCGTCGTCGTCCGCAACGCGTACCCGACGCGCCGCGTCCGTGACGCCCGCGGCGAGCGCCGCGGCCAAGCGTAAGGCGCCGGCCGCGTTGTCCGCGCCGTCCGCGACCAAGCGGAGGGCGGGCGTCGCGTCTGCTTCGGCACAGCATTCGAGCTCTGCCGCGAAGCAGGCGAGAATTACGGCTACGCACGATGAGTGAGTCAGGGGATACATACGCATAATTGAGATTATTCTTGCGGTAGGGGTCATTTTCCAGGTAGGGTAGCCATGTAGCTCGAGCATTTAGTGCAGCGGTTGGGGTTATTTCGCACTGCGGCACGGGTAGTTTCATAGCAAACGGTGGCCTGCGGACGGGAGAGGTCCTACCCCGTAAATTACAATCAATTACTGTATTTATCCCCTGGAGTGAGTATAATCAATTTTTGTTTAAAGCCAGAAATGAGACAGTTTTGAACATACATGGGCTAGTGTTGTCCGAACATTTTTGCAGGATGCCTTATAGGGTTGGGAAATCGAAGAGCCTCTCTCGGAGCATCTCTCTCATTCCCATTAGGCTCCGGAGCCTGGGCGGTGGGCAGGAATGATCCGAGTTTATAATGGCGGGGCTCGGAGCCTCAGCGGACCCTCGGTGCCTTGCCGGAGACCCGAATTTTTTTCTTAAGACTTTTTTGCAAAAACGATCAATATACTGTAATAAGCACTCTGACAAAGTCTGAATGTATTTTCTAAAATCTCATTGTCAGTTTTCTCATCTTCTAGCAGGAATTTTAACAATCTGAAAACGTTGATTTCGTTCTTATTTACTTTCAGCTAGGGTTCTTTTTGAAATGTTTTTGCTAGCTCCTCTAGTTCCTGAGCTATCTCTTATCCCTCTCCCTTTATCGTCATTCGAGGCTCCGCTCCCCCTCGCCGGAGCCTCCAAGCCATTCATTCAAGGCTCCGGAGCTTTGCTCTCCCCTATTCTCATTCTTCAAAAAGCTCCGGGAAGGCTCCGCGCTCCCTTCCCTAAGGCCTTACCTAATTAGGGAAAATCAAAAGCAGCCATCCTAACAAGTATTTTACACTATGATGCTCTAGTGCAGGTACCCATCCTAACGTCCGATTGGACAATCACGCCCATGTATGGTTTTGAATGTGTATAATTTACGGAGTAAAAATTCCCACATAACCTCAAGTGCGTAATGCGAACTGTAGGCAGTCTGGCTATTACATTTATCTCATCACTTTCTCGCGCCATTCGCCGATCAACAAACTTACCCTCTTCCCTCCCTCATCCCTTCTCCTTCCCCTCACTGAGCAAGTGAGTGAGGACCGTGAATGGGAAGGGAAGCGGAATACTGCCTTCCTTCCGCGTGTTACACTTCAATTACTTTTCATCAGGAGCTCGTGATAGTTCAGGTACTCTTTACGGTATGAATACTGCAGATCATCTCCGCCCACTCCTCCTCTGGCCATGTCTACTCCGCGGAACTCGGTTCGCGGCCGCCCGCCCAAGGTTATGTTTTTTTTCAGAATTCGTTTATTAGTTTAACTTATTATTATTTTAATATTTTTTTTTCAGTTTAAAAAAATAATTCAGGTTGGACCGTCGCAGGCCACGCCCCCTGTACTGCCCCCCATCGACGATGCTACCAACCGCCCGGTGGCTTCACTGAATGTAAGTGACCCAAGACTAGAGTGCTGTCGATGTCTGGGTAGCCTTATGCATTGTATGGGCCTTTTGACGGGATCCTCGCATACAGATAGAATTCTAAGCTTACTGCAGTACTCTACACCGAAAAATCGCAAGCTTTAGCCAGATTGCTGTTCTGCGGTAAGCGGACCTTTTACCTTTTACCTTTAAAACCTTTGCAAAGTAAAATGTTTAAACGTGTGATGATATCAAGGGGGAAAATACAGTATTTGATTGTAGTTTACGGGGTAGGACTCCTCCCGGCCGCACACCGCTGTTTACTGTGACATTGCCCGTGCCGCAGTGCGAAATTACCCCCCCCCCCCACCGTTGTTCTAAATTCTCGCTTTACATGGCACCCCTTCCGCATCTGGAAAGTGACCCCTACCGCGAAAATAAGTTCAAGTATGAGTATTTATCCCCCCTGGATTATATTCACAGGTGATCGAGCCTACCGACAAAGCGATCTACGACGAGACCTCGTATCCGGCGTTCCTCAAGGTTCGGTTGTTTCCGAACATTTCGTTACTTTTTTCATGATTCACGAAAAAGTAACGAAATTAGAGCATGTGATTCGTGTCTTGTTGATGTATATGTTTCGTACATCATTCATAACCGCGACGCGAACAAACTCGAAGATGTTGACTAATTTTTTCGTATGAATCATTTACAGACGCGCAAGCTGGTCGACCGTCGCGTTGAGGACGGACAGCGTGAGTGGCAGCTTTAGCATTGCTTTTTTTCTCGTAAATCGTAAACACCGAGCCCTTTGTGTCTTTCTTATTGCAAAATGCTAATATTGCAATGAAAAATTGTTGTGCAGTTGCCGCCGACATTGACACATTTCCGTACATGGACTTTTGTGCAGGCTTGAAGTTGTTCCCACTTATTTGTACGAAGAACGGTCGGAACTTGTTTGAAGACTTTAAAAAAGTTTGCCATTTTCCCTTCAGTTCCGTACATGTTCGGCTTCCGCATCGTCGGAATCGTCGCCTACCTCTACCCGCAGAGGTGAGCAGTGCTGCAGCTGTGCAGGACAGGGCAGGACGCGGCTGTGCATCGCAAGACCAGCGCTCGATCCATTATGGGCGTCCTAATGACTTAGCGTTCTTACCACCCTCGCATAGATGGAGAAGATTGCCACCTCACTGACACTAAGTGGTGCGGATTCTGCAATACGTAATGTCGAGGGGACGTCATATATAATACGAGCCGCCCTTGCAGGGCCTTCCTCGTGATGGTGGACAACGGGCGGTCGAAGGCCGCCGACCGCATGTTCATGATCGATGCCAAGTTTACGGCGGAGAAGTGGCCGCTGGTAAGCGTTTGTGTGGTTGCCCCCGAGAGAGGGCGAGGAATCGCGGGAGTAGTTGGCCATTGATATTGTTCAAACGTGGCCAGGGTTAGGTTAGCGATAATTATGTTTCAGTTTGGGGGGGGGCGCCTACCAGAGTAGCATAGGTGGGCACGGTTGCAGGGGTACCGTGATTGGGTAACTTACTGCAAAACGTTTGAAGGTATTGGGTAGACTGTTGCAGAAAGGTATCTTTGCTAAATTTCTCGATCGCTATGTATGGGAGAGCCACAGCAGTAATTTACCAGCAAACCCTGCCCATCTGTGCAGAGTAGCCTACCAATAAGCTTTCTTTTATAATGTGGTGTTAGCCAAATTAAGTTTCTGACAAAGAAAAGAGGTACTCACTGCCCGAGTGTCGGGTGCGCGCCCATGTATGGTATTGCTGACATGTACTTTTTTTGGGAAGATTAATAGGAAGGCGATCCGCTTGCAGGTGACGTCCGAGTCGCTTGTGGGCATGGTCCGCGGCATGAGCGGCGAGTCGACGCGCGACGCGTGAGTCGTACGCGTCGCGTCTCCCCCCCTGTGGGATAGGGACTGGGTTACTGTAGGCGCGCTGACTTGTGGTGTCCTGGTGTACGGTAGGCTTTGAAGGTACTATGGGATTTACCATCTTCTTGTATCCTCCTAAGTTTCTCGCATTCCGGATTACTGTTAGCGTTTCTAGTTCCCGGTCTCTTCCTAATTACCGTATCTCTATCACTTTTTCGCTTCCTGTGAATGCCGCTACTTTGTATTCGTTGAGCTTTGCTTCTTTTCAACTGTTCTACTTCCTACTTGAACTTTCTTTCTTCTTTTAGTTCTGGAATTCTAATTACGTGTGCTAATCGTAATAGTAAGATTTTGATTAGTCGATGGCTGTACACTACTGTTATGGTTGGGCGAACAATCCGCGGATTCTCTGCCTCACCATAGCCAAGCTTTGCTACCTTGTTTTGTTTTCTTAATATTCACTCCTTTGTTGTTGTGTTTAGTTTGAATCGAATAAAGAGTAAGCCGTATCTTGATGATTGCCTGGAGAGTATTGGTAGTGACCAGCATGGATGGATTACGGTATCTCAGTTTGCGATAGCGCGTGTGGTGTGCGGCATACGGTAGCGTGTGCCCGAATTGTCATTCAAATTTGGAGAGGTGATGATTTTCGAGTCTGCTTTTGCCTTTATGCTCTTATTGGAAGAACCTTGACGGCGCACCTATTTGCCACCATCAATCTTGTTGAGCTTCAGAATATAGGGCCTGGCTAGGAGCTGCTCTTTCTCTTGCTTTCGACTTGTTCCGTCGAATCGGGTCTTTTTCATAGATACGTTTCATGCATTATATAAATCGAGCATGGTACTGGTTATGTTGACCCAGATGAAAGATAACCATCAAAAAGACCCGATTCGACGGCTCTACTTTCGACGCATTCCACGACTCTGTCCACTTACTCTTCCCGTTGCTGTTTCATGCTAGTTTTCGTACTATAGATACATTTAATTTGTTTAATATTAGTAATTTATTATTTGAGCCGCCAATCATGTTCCTGACGCGGAGTGAGTACGACCGGGGAGTGAACACTTTCTCGCCCGAGGGACGATTGTTCCAGGTGGAATACGCCATCGAGGCGGTCAAGGTGAGAATAAAGTAATCGTATTTAGAAGATAAGTTATCTAGAAATATGTATTATATATCTCTTGGGGCTTTGTACATGTAATGTCTCGAAAGCATTGCATGATTTCAAATAGGAAAACAGACTCGTTCGTTGGGATGGGAGGGAACGGGGGATGATGATTAGAATAAAATGAAGAAGAAAATAAATCCCTGTTCGCTCAGCTCGGCTCGACCTCTATCGGCATCCGGACGAAGGAGGGCGTGCTTCTGGCGGCGGAGAAGCGGGTGACCTCCAAGTTGATGGTCAACGACACGATCGAGAAGATCTCCAAGATTGACGAGCACATTGGTGGGTGGGTTGACAGAATTGGCACTTGGGGCGGGGGGCACCTTTTCAGCGCATTATTATTCATATGGCGCCACAACGTTTTGATGTGTAGCATAGTATGTATGCATAGTATGCAAATTAAGAGGGTGGAGCATGGAAATTGGAGAGACGCAGGGGCGTTCGCAATTTCGGAACGATAGCGAACTGGTAAAACGTCGTGTGGCGCTTCCCCGGTGCCGGATGGATGAACAGGCTAGATTAGGGCACTATATTATATGAAGGATGTGTAACCGATTTACCATTATGCCTCGGCAAATGGAAGGATGAAGAAGAAGTACCGTTGCAGGCGTTACCTTCGCCGGCCTGATCGCCGACTCGCGCACGCTCGTCGAGCGCGCTCAGGTACAGGCGTTTTGAATATGTTGAATTTGCCGCCAATTCCGGAAACTTTTCGATTTATTCTGATGTGCAGGTGGAGTCGCAGAACTTCTGGTTCACGTACAATCGCAAGGTGCGCGTCGAGGACGTGACCCAGTCGGTGGCCAATCTCGCTCTGCAGTTTGGAGATGATGATGCGAAGGTTAGGAGGGGGGATGGATCGAGCAGGGCGGAAATTCAAAAGGGAATTCTTTTGACAGAACTTGATTGAACATTAACGCAAAGAGGCATGCTGCTTGATTAGGGAGTGGCGACAAAGGAGATTTATATGCTATTTTTCAAGTATAATAGATATTGTGATGTGCAGGCGTCGATGTCGCGTCCGTTCGGCGTTGCGATGCTCTTTGCGGGTGTGGACACCGAGGGCCCGAAGCTCTTCCATCTCGATCCCTCGGGTGAGCAATAGCACGGTTACGGTGGTTGGGTAGCTTGTGTATCGGTTGGCCGCTGTAATAAAGTACCCGCAGACTCGGCGCATTCCAATTTTATGAAAATAGACGTTGGACTATAGACGATTTCTAATGCGAATATGAGGAAACCATTGTATAGTGGAATAAACCGATCTCCGTCGTGTTTCTTCCGTTCCAAAATGAATCTAATTCTCTCGTTTTTGAAAACTCTCTCGCCTTATATTCGGAATGATTTTCCGACGGATCTTTTTATTCCACTATATATCTGTCGTTTGTCAGGCACGTACATCGACTGTCTGGCCAAGGCCATCGGGGCGGCGAGTGACGGTGCGGAACAGTCGCTCAAGGACCAGTACCATAAGGTGAGTGGAAGGGGGGGAAGATACTGTAGCTAGTGTATGGGATGTCCTGAAGGGTGTACGGTAACTAATAAGGAGCAAGGGGTTGACAAGATGCTATGCTACTAATGGTGTTAGAGGAGTTTTTCCACAAAGCTATAGTTTCGGGGTCGAGGTTTTTTGAAGCATTGAATAAAACAGGAGGTTGGGAGGTGCGTAAGACTGAGGGTGTGTATGTACCATTGTTACAATAGCATTCCTCTTGCAGAACATGACCCTACAGGAGGGACTCAAGCTGGCGCTGTCGATTCTCAAACAGGTGAGCCGCTTTCACATTCGGGATATTACGGACTCTAAAGGCAATCTGTATTTTTTGTATGCTTGCTTTCTGTATGCTAATTGTGAAAAGTATATGTTTTTTTAAAAATATATTGTAAAATTTATCCCCACTTTGGTTTACGTGCGCCTTTGCAGGTGATGGAGGACAAGCTGGCCTCGGGCAACGTAGAGATTGTCGTCGTGAAGCCAACCGTTGACAACAAGGGTACGGTATAGGGATATTAGGGGGGGGGGGGAATCACTATGACATGCAAGAATGGACACTGTGCATCACGCAATGTCAAAGGGAAAACTGCGCCCACTTTTCGCTTCCGGCTCCGGCTAGAATACAGTATCCAAATCATAAAAAATCGCTCAAAACAGACTAATCTAGGTCATTTGCGCATGTTTAGAACCCCAGGTAAACCCAAAAAAACAGAAGAAAAGAGAAAGAAATAGCAAAAGAAGGAATAAATTAACTTCGAAACGCGATCACACTAGTCCAAAAATCACGCCATTACGGAAAAAAAATTGAATTTGGAATGGCTCCAGGCCGCGCTCTCTACGCGAAGAAGCTAACCTGCACCTCATACGCGTGCCGCGTTGCTTCCCAGCTATGTTCAAATCTTTTTCCCGAAATTTTTTTCCTCTTCCGGCTCTGCCTTTCTATTTACTGGATGCTATGTTCTTAAAGGGACATGGAAGTGATTTTCAAGTGAACCTTATATGAAAGATTTTGTAGTAATTAGCATAAAAACAAAAGGAAAAATAATAAAAATAATAGTATTCGAGAAATGATTTTTTGAAATTCCGTCCAACGACGATGCTACCAAATCTCATTTTCTCGACTTACATAAACTCATCTATCCGTACCCCCCTCACAGGCCGTCAGATTGGCATCTTCGAGCGTCTGCCCACCGCAACCCTCGACGAGCTCATCGGATCGTTGTAAGACCCTCTTCCCCCTCCTGAATCTTCCAGGATTACGGTATTCAAATATTGTAGTACTTGTATACTACCGTAATCCCGACCCGATAATTTATGCCCGCTCGTAATTGTGATTCCTAAAGCGAAGATGAGTGAGTGAGTGAGTGAATGACCGTATTTACGTGATTTGTTTTTGTCGTTCTGGTTTTCATGACCGGTTGATAAAGCTGTAACAGAATAGCTTTTGCCCTCCTACAGCTATTTCGAAAGGAGCAAGGAGGGATTCTAATGTAAGCCTCTACATTTTTGAAGATGACCCATTGTACTCACTCGAAAGCTTCTCCTTGGCAGCCGTAAACTAGGTTTCAGGTACTGTATCCATGAAATGTCACACGAAGAATGAGAGACACCGGTTTACCCGGGAAAGCTTTGGCTCATTCACACGACAGTTGAGATGACCTTGTGACTTACTACGGTAATCGCTTAGACATGGGAGGGGACGGGGCTTACGGGGCAGGGAATGTTACAAGTTAAGGGTTAGCGGTAGTTATACGATGAAACAGGGGGGCGGGAGGGGTCATATTATAGTTACGAGGATTACTGTATGAGGGCGTGGCTAATACGGGGCAAGTGGGCGGAGCTTCAACCCTATGATGCGTCGATGGGCGGGGTGCGGTCGATGGGAAGCGATGACCTGTAAGGGTTATGACGTTATTTCAGAGCGGCTCATAAGAAACGCAATCAAGTTAAATGATTTTTGAATTTCCCGGGCGTCCGCCCTAAATTCCGGCCGCCGTACCGGTCGTCGTCCGAGTCGGCGGTGGTGGCGTCCGCTTCGGCTAGCCGAGCTGAGGCCAGATTCGACTCGCCCAGATCCCCGACAAAGACCGCTCGGCGGAGCATCCATCGTTGGATCTGAAAGGAGGAGAGGGTTACGGTAGAGAGATAATAGGGGTGGAAAACCAGGCGAGCTTGTAAAATAGAGATGTGCCGACTGGTCAGTACAATGATTATGTTTCATGCAGCATTTTTAACCGCGACCCGTCTGGTCGCCAAAAGTAGCGAAACATATTGGCCAAGATGACCAGTCTGCACAACTCTATTGTAAACATCTCACCAGCGGCTTGTCGCGATATTAGCATTATCATGCAAACCACCACCAATCTGTTACAAAGGACAAAACAGTCGTGTACCGTGTGCTACGTCGCCCTCTACCGTAGCCCCGTCGTCTACCGTACCCCCGTACCTGCCAATCAAAGGGCAGCGTCGTCAGGTCGAGGTCGTCACGCAACGCGGCGACGTGCAGCTCGCGTCGCAGCCCGTCGTAGTCCGGAGTATCGAAGTAGCTGCGAACACGGTATGCAGCTTACGCAAATGCAGCCCCTCTCCTGGTGCACATTCAACAGCTTGGCAAGGACTGACGGCTACTTCAGTTTGCTACTTCTTCATTAACTTTCCACTCGCCCGTTCTATGCGCGTCCCCCCCCCCCAACCCCCGTAAATGACACGTGTCTCACTCGAGCTTGTCGATCATGTCCATAATCTTGGGAATCTGCTCGGGTAGCGCCTTGAAGAACTCGGCACGCCTCTCCTCCCTGAAAATGGGTAGAGGAGCTTTTTCGACGTTCTATCTCCGAAATACATGGCAGCAATCGAAATGTCGGGCAATTGCAAACCTCAGTGACTTCTTGTACGTGCCCATGTCGTGGTAGTCCTTGAGGCTGCCCCAGGGCAACGGACCTGATAAAGCCGATTGCGGATCGACGGATTTTACGGATAAAACATTCGTCCTACAGTATCTCAACACTACCGTAACCCGGACTACCGTACGCAATGTGCGCTCGCCGTAAAAGAAACTTCAAATGTTCTCATTTACAACCACCGGGCCTATCGTATCCCGAAACTGCCGTAACCCGGCCTTGCAACTACAGCAACCCGTGGCCTACCGTACCCCTCATCAGCTCGATGACCATGTAGAGCCACGACTCGAGGTCGTCCTTCGGTGCCTGGTCCTTGTGAGCGTGGGCGGCAAGCGGCGCATACTGTAAGGTACTGTAACTTTATTCAAATCTCTGCCCTCAAAACATGTATCTACATATTATGCAAGCAGCCTTCAGCTGAGATGAAAAAAATGCTTTTTTCAAGCTTTCTTAAAAGATTCTACAACGGTGTCAGAAAAATGGCCCAAGATCAATCAGCAAGCTACAGTATGCCTCCCAGCCACTATCAGGTTACCGTATACCTGGAAGGTGCCGACGAGCGCTGCATTGGCGCGCGGTGGGATAAGCCTGCCCTCGGCATCTCTGAACACATACACATCGCTAGATAAGGTTACGGTATCACTGTGGGAAAAGTTTGATTCCGTAACGCGATAGCGTATTTTTTATTAACAATAAGGTATGGAAGAAAATGAGTATTTCAAGAAAACGCCCACCCGTACTACCGTACCCACGACCAACCTGAATTTTCTCGCGAACCCGAAATCGAGCATGTAGATGAGGTCGTCGCCCTCGTCCACAGAGCCGATCACGAGATTCGGCGCCTTGACGTCCCTGAAGAGCCCGGAATTACCGAAATCATACCGAAATCCGGATGTGACAATACCATAAGGTTCAAAGCTCAAACTACAAGCTACAAACCGGCACAGCCATCCGGCATCGTGCAGTGCTTGCAATCGATCAAGCGCCTGCAGTCCAACCTTGAGAGCGGTGCCCATCGTGAACCTGATTTTGAACTTTAAAGAATTCCCGCCAGTTATTTGAATACTAAAAAGCGCGCCAACTTCTTGTCCGGGACACTGCGCCGCAGCTTGCCGAGGTCGGGCCCGAGCAGCTGCATGATGATGAACTTGTAGCCCTCGGTGCGTCCCACCGCGACCTGCAAGGATTACGGTAAAACACTTCGATCGAGCTAGGAATTATGGATTGAATTTCTCTCGCAGAAGATATTTTTCATAAAAACAAGATGAAAACAGCTGGAGAACGTCGCAGAGCTATTGAACATAGTCGACAGTTGCCAGAAATCTTTTAACATAAGCCTGACTGACCGTAGCCGGGAACCCGATAGCGTTACGCTGCTTCATGCTGTTGAGCACCATAACGTCCAGCTTGAGAACCGCGCTGAATGCGAATAATTCTTTATCTATAGCATCTATACCATTCTTTTAGGCTTATTCAACTTCAATTCGAACTTCTTTACTTTAGCGTACGCTCCTCCTCCCTTCTCCCCACCCACCTCCTCCCAAGCAGAGAGAGGGTGGGTGGGGTGATGTCTCCTCACTCCTCCAACTAGGGGAGTACTCCTTTTTCATTCACAATGTTCTGACAACAGTGCAAATGTTAAGTCAAAGAGATGTTTTAAAAATAACTCTGAATTCGGTAGGAACTCTCGCACGGAAAACTTTTGGTCCAACCATTTTGGCTCGTTCGCTTAACATTTAGAATATTGTGCTTTAAAGCAACAGGAAAACACGGCAAAGCTAGACGCACCGTACGTTCCCGTTCTGCCTCTCGCATTTCATCGCGTACTTCTTCTTGCGATCGTCCGCGTCCGCGACGATGAACACATCTGTAAAATGAATGAAATTGAAGTCGACAAAATCAGTACAAAAATTAGTTGTGAAATTTATCGACATTCTTTTGGTAGACTTTACTACAGTATGCTACCGTTGTATGTTATGAAATTTACCGTAGTTTAAGTTTTTCTAGAAAAAGGTTTCTTTTGAGGTCTATAAAGTTATATGGAATACTCGTTTTGGTAAATCTTATTCCACGAATTAACCTTAAAGGGCCCCTCCAGGCAATATCTACCATATGCATTTTTTGACATCATTGGATAGCTTTCACTGTCCTGAATCTCATGATATCTCCTTTTTGCTTGAAATTTCTCCGTTTCTGAGAAAAGGCTGTGCAAATATTTCTCTCGCTGTCTGCGTCTCTTCATTCCTCTCTTGTCTCTCGCAATCAATCAACCGCTCTTAATTGGTTATCTCTTGGAATGAATGAGATGGTTGGAGGGACCCTTTAACCTTAATTTAGTTACCTCAATTAGACCTTAACCTTAATTGGAAATTGCTCACCAGAAAACGGTCCGCTGGCAATATTTCGGAGCACGCGAAACTTGCCCGCCGCATGCTCAATCACCATGCCAATCTGAACGATCGAAGATCAAACTCGAAAGTTCAAAGATTAAACTACAACGTTCAAATATCAAACTGCAAAAAGCCCAACCTGCGGCTTGTCATCGGGCGTGCCGTCAGCCATGGCGGAGGGCGTCCGTCCGCTCACGGGTGGGTTATCTGCACAGAATGAGGGGAGATGAGGGAGGGACGACAACAACACTATTGATTTATGAGATTGAAGCACTTCCTATGTAAATATCACGGAGATGATTGCGCGACAATAAGATGATACGAAGACAGATCTAGGTGAAGCCGGGCAGATGGGCAAATGTGTGATTGACACTTTGAAGATGCTCAATCGACCGCGTTAGTCACACCGGTGAGTCATTTTACTAGAGCGAAAGAGAGAATAATGCCTAGGGGATTCTGGGAAACGCACTATAGCTGGCTTGAACCTACAAGAAAAGAAGCCTTCAAAGGAAAGAGAGACCGTGAACGATACATGCTGATCAATCTTTATGGCCACTCTCTTCTTCGTTACTTCCCTGCCATTTCCTCGTTTGCGTCATCTCATGATGCTTTGGCATTCCTCCCCTACGCGCAATACAATGCCCGTGGCCATGCTGCCTTACAATTAGATGCAGACTCTCTGCCCTCCCCCCAACAGTAATCATTGACCGATGACATCGTGCGATACATCCGTTTTTTTTCTATAGAATATACCGATTCTTGCTTTGAACACGTGAAATTCCGACAAAAAAGGCATAGAACAGCTGATAAACAAGACGAAGTTATGTAGATGCACGTGCCCTTTCTCTTTTCTTATCCGCTTTATTCACTTGCGGCTTACGTCTGCCATACTTGTGCAACACTTCCGTAGCGTATCTACCGTATCCCTCCTGCAAGAGTAATAACTGTTCAACGCCGGCCACCATTGTTCGTGATCTCGTCCCTCCTAAGCAAACGGGGAAATGGCACAGCAAAAGTTTGAGATAGGACACTCGACAGGGGGGGGGGGGGGGTAAGGTCGAGAACATCGAGTAATCCGCGACGGATAGTGTACACATAACTTCGCCCCCCTCCCCCCCCCCGTCGTCCCTAATAACCGGTGGAGGCGTGAAAATGGTCGGGAACCCATGACCGAAACTGATCTTAGGGGTCGCTTTTTGTGCGGGAGGCCATCGTTGACTGTCTATTATAGTGCACAGCAAATGTGTTCGCGAAGTAACGCAACAGTTACAGCAGTGCATTCAGAAAAGTACATTTTTAGCAGTATCTCGTTTCCTGATAGGTCGTTTGATATGACTGAATACACCATTCAGTGCCCGAAGTGGCCAGGAACATGGAAAACTGGTCATTAGATCCGAAAAACTCATTTAGTAAAGTTATTCAATAAAAACCAAAATCTCTTGATACCGGAGCGTAACTGCTATGAGTAATATATCTAGATATGAAATCGACGGTGTCTTGCAGTGTCTTTTTTCAACATCGCAAATTCTAGGGGGTTGTGAGATACATCGTTGTGGTCCTGGTAATACTGTAACCTCTTGATATCACAGGCAACAACCGCCTACTACCTAGTGGTTCAAGACGGCGAGTCAACAAAAGCAGCGCGAGGTCAGGAACATCAAGGGTAAACACGAAGTATAAACGGAAGAAGGGGGGGGGTAGGAAACTCGGTGCGGATATTGCAGAACTGTGGAGTGCGTGTGCAGGAAATGGTATAGCGGTGATTCGCTGGTCCCCTACAACATTAGAACCAGAACGAATGAACGCTTGCTAAGATTACGTGGACATCTTATGTATCTGCTCAATGTATAATAAGTTGTTCATTATCAGAAAAAGAAACTCCCTGTTCTCCCGTCGATGATTCACTCGCATCGATAAATTGATACAGCTCGACACGCTTGACCTTTGGAGCGGTGCACTGAAGGGTGCGGTAAGTGACTCAACAAGAACAATACTCACTACAGTAATTGTTCGTGAACTATAGATATTGCACTATTTTTTTCCGTATTTTGTTCCTAAGCGCAGCAAGGTTCGCTTCTGCCAAACAGAAAAGAGGAAGAGGGGCACGCGGTCAAGCTGGTCGCCTTCTCTGTAAACGATAGCGCGGATCTATAGCAAAGATACATATATCTGCGTTGCGCTGGCCTTGGCTTGGTCTTGGCAGCATTCCGGAGAGTTGATGCCGTCTCGGAGATGACATAGTGGAATAAACCGACGTCCGTCAGTTTCTTCCGTTCCAAAATGAGTCTAATTCTCTCATTTTTGCACACTCTCTCCTTTATATTCGGAATGATTATCCGACGGATCTTTTAAATCCACTATAGCGAGGTCGACAAATGGCTCGACGCTCCATTAACTGCCTCCAAATCTAGGATAAAATTCCATAAAATGGATGCTATTGATGGTTATGTTATTCGAGCAATCAACGCCGAAAGTACGGCTTGTGGTCCCCCGGTGTGGTGAAGCAAGACCATCAAAAGTACTCGAATAGAATGCACTTTTCGAGAGATTTGACGCCATCTTATGGCTCATAGTGTCTTTCAAAATCTTGCTACATTGGCTGAACAACGGTATCATGGCAGCCCACTATCCGGGGCAATCCATGCTGTAAAGTCATGTTCACAAGATGTGAACCACATCCAATCCCGTTCTTACGACTCTTCCGATTCCGAGCCTTACGAAGCAGTCGCTGTGTCCTTTTCTACAACGAGTGGTCGCCGACCACAGAGATATACTTATCGTTAGACGGCGAGGAAAGGGGGGGGGAGGGACGCCGAGATAGAGAAAGCCCACGTGAACGCAGGCAGTACGGGACAGTACGGGACATCGGGAACAGGAAAGGGGGAGGGGTGGGGATGGTATTTAGGCTGGGTTCGCATCCAGAGCGAGGGCAGGAGAAACAGTCAGTCAGACCCCCCTTCCGGTTTACTCACTCTACTTTTTTCTCCTCCTGTATTCCCTCTCTCTTCCATCGCTTACTCACAGTAGGGCATAACTCGCTGCTCTGTTTGCTCTGGCCATTCGACTGCGCGAATTTTCCTGCCGTTCTCTTTTGTTCCGTATTTCTGAAACCTCCCTCTAGCGGATCTCTCTTATCCAACGGTCTTTCCAGCATATGTCGCTCTACCTATTTCTTTCTTGGGTATGTATATATGAATAATGCCATATTCAGATGCTTCGCAGCTGCTTGATAGCTGGTCTAGTCGTGGGGGCTGTCTTCTCGCAGCAAGACAGTGACAGTAGTGACAATGACGATGCGGGCCGCCTTGGACCTGGAGGGTGGAGAGGACGCGATCAGGGAGGAATGATGGGTGGACGAGGAGGAGATGACCAGGATGGAGGCATGCAGAGGGGACAGGGAGGTCCCGGAGGACCGATGGGAGGCATGGGAGGACCCCGAGGGGGTCAGGGAGGAATGATGGGAGGAGGACGAGGAGGAGACGACCAAGATGGAGGCATGCAGAGGGGACAGGGAGGCCCGATGGGAAGTGGTATGGACTACCCGGGTAGGGGAGGCCTTTTTGGATTTGACGGAATGGACCACCAGGGACGAGGGGGTCCGATGGGAGGACAGAGATTCGACCAGGGAGGAATGGGCGGAGGCCGGGGAGGCATGCAACAGGACGGACCCATGGGAAGCCAGGATGGAGGATGGATGGCAGGAATGGACCACCAAGGACGAGGAGGCCCGATGGGTGGTCAGGGAGGGTGGGGAGGAATGGGAGGAGGAGGAGGAGGAGGAGACGATTGGAGGCATGGAGGAGACATGATGGGAGGTATGGGAGGCGAACAAGTATTTATTTTAGTTTTATCCACCGTTGATAGATGTGTGTAAGTTGAATGGTTGAGATGTAATGCGCCAGCGGCATAGAAACAGGGAAATCGCATAAATTTTCGAATTTATCGATGTAGATGCGATAACCGACGACAAGGCGCGATACTGTAGTAAGGAACAGGAGTCATTTTGGAAAGTTGGCTATTTCGACTAAAAGAAGAAATATGTTTTACAGGTCTTCCCTTCCTCAACGACGTGACCGACAAGGCTCGCCGCGAGTTCTTCCAGATCTTCCAGGTAGGCAAACCACAGCATTCCAAGCGTTCAAATAGCGAATAGCGGTTTCCGCGCCTAGGATCCGATCCTGTAAGCGAACCAGTGAACGAAAAATTATGAATTTAAAAACTTACGTTCGTCTCTATGAATTCTAACACCTCCGAAAATTTGGTGTAGATCGGTTTAGCCACTCTTGAGAAAATTCAAAAATGGTGATCAATTCGTTATTAGACACATTCTTTACCGGGCGGAATGCAGTGAAACCATGTCATATTCAATTTTGGTTAAACATACTTTCACCATTTACACTGCTGCAACTACATATTCCAGGACAAGGACCAGACTAAGGCCGATCTCAAGCAGAAGATCCACGCTTGGGGCACCAAGTACGACGTTGATGTGAGTATCGCATACCATACATGTTCCCATCATGCCCTATTCTGTAGAGTGAGTTCTTTTGATGCCTATGTTTCATACATCATTCATAACCGCGACGCTTCTCATCAACTAAAGCAATGAAACATATTGGCCAAAAGAACTCGCATGTACATCTCTACTATTCTGCATAGACCGTCCCCTCGTGTCTCTGTACACTGACATAAAATCATAGAATCTGCATGATGTGAAAGCTGAGCTCTGCTATGCCACCGAATCGCACAGAAAACCGTTTAGTGGAGATCTTTCCATGCAGGAAAACGTTTAATGGTGCGCGTGTGTGTGCTGCCAACCGTTTCCCGGATTACGACCATTGAGTCCTAATGCAAACAGAGAAAACCGACGAAAGTAGCGCTGCTGCCAAACATATCCCAACTCTTTTGATCATGTTCTCGAACCTTTCATGTTGGATACACTACAGGCAAGCGACACCATGCTGCATAGATTTCCACAAATATAAAACGTTTGTAAGACTAAGATATTTCAGGACCAGGTAACAGAGTTCGAGAACGAACTCAAGCACCGATCGGACGAGCGGAAGGCGAACATTACAGAGGCCATCAGCCAACTGTCGGATGCCTTCAATGAGGTACGGTAGCGTCTGAGGGCATACGGAAGATTGTGATGCTAGAGACAGTATATCAGTATCAAATGTGAGCGTTGAAAGGCAATGGCGACAGCAGATTATATAATATCATTCTTCGTGGTAATATTTCACGGTCAATCTGATCATAGTCATAGGGGAGAACAGCTAATTAATAACGCTTCGTCAAGGTGTCTGAGATCGAGTCGGACAACTCGCTCACGCCCCGGCAGTCGTTCCAGCAGATTCGCGAGACGATGGAGGGCTACTCGCCCGAGGTCCAGCGCCTGCTCATGGCGGCCGTGAGCCCACCTGAGGGGCGCCACGGAGGTCCCAGAGGCCCGGGAGGACCCCGAGGCGGCATGCAGGAAGGCCCTGGAGGCGACTTCGACCACCAACATGGAGGTCCCGGAGGAATGAGGGGAGGGGGCGGACCGATGGGAGGCATGGGAGGAGGAGATCAGGGCGATTGGCAGATGCGTGGTGGACAGGGAGGATGGCAGCAGGGACGAGACGACATGGACCGACGCCAGGTAGACCGCCCGCACCGCCACAGTAACTCACCCGTAGTCATGATCGTGACGTTCGATGATTGAGAGCGATAAAGCTTAGACGATGAGCAAGAGAGGAGAGCGCACATGTAATGAGTGTATGATGGGTTCTGCCGTAACCGCTTGTTGAATTGATAGCTAGCGCCTCCTAACATGCTCCCTTCATTAACCTCTTGATTCAAGGGAGGACCGGGAGGGCCGCCGCAACAGGGAGGATGGCAGGGAAGGCAGGGAAGAGACCAGGGTGATTGGCAGAGCCACGGTGGACAGGGAGGAAACGATAACGGCCCGATGGGAGGACCCGGAGGACCGAACGGAGGCAACTGAGCTGCGAGTCAGACTACTGCACGACAAGACAGTATTACCTCATCATCATTTGTAAATACGTACTACTGGTGTTTGCGCACTTCGAAACGTTTGAATAAATATTAAGAGAGTCTAGCATCAGCTTGCATCCCGACAGTGCTTGTACGAAATCCCCCCGTTAACCCCTTATCCCTCTCTGAATGGCTTGTTGGCTGGGCAGACCGAGAGAATTTATTGATTGTTGATGACACAAAGTGCGAAAAACATGTGAAGAATGAACTCGAAGGCTGGCCCGGGCCTGATTGGCGGATTAGTGGCCGGTTGCGGTGGAGTCGACTAGCCTGTCGTGTCTTACTTGGCCAAGCAGCTTGATCGCCGAATGGAGAACCTCGGCAATTCGATAGATGCTCCGCTTCTTAAATGGAATGTTTCTATGATACTCAGAATGTTATGGTATTTTTTTTAAAAATACCATAACATTCTTCCAAAGATGATTGGAATGTATCTATGAGCGTTATCAAGTCATTACGAGCAAGTCAAAGTTAACCCGCCGCCGTTCGAGTCGGCGCTGACTCTCCTTGAGGTAATATGCCTTCTTGTTGCCAGCCACGAGCTCATTTCTAGTTGAAGCATTGAGAGAACCACGAGGAAATAAGCGGCCTGGCTCGTCGCTCTCCTTATTGTTAGGCTGTGATGGAATGCCCATGTCAGGAGCGCCCAGAGGAGCACTATCAGAAGAAATTCCGACATCGTAAACTTGCAGAAGAATCTTGAGAGCACCGTAAAGCTTAGAAGTTACCAGAGAGATGTCCGACTCCTGAAACAATCATATGATTTTTTCATCTCAAAATGGAGAAAATATAGAGTATGGAGAGCAGTGAGAAATGGAATACCTTTAGACTGCTCAGTATATTACTCCCGTCCTTGATAAGCCCGACTGTATTCGATAGGATGATTACGTGTTCAGATCTTGCCGAGAGGTTAGCATCGGAAATCGCGTCCTTCACCGCTTGCTCGATCATGTTAATCGCATCCATGAGCATGCCGACAGTCCGCAGAACATCCCGTCCCTTGAACCAATTTCGGGATTATTTCGTCAGCAGTTTCATCACTACTGTAATTACTAATTGCTTGTGTCCAGATCGAAAAGATAAGAACTATAATTTCAAAAATAAAGGCCAGGCGCGAAATCCTAAGATTTCACAGTGTTCACTTTTAATATTGATACTCACTCTTTGTTCACGAAAACGCGCAGCATACTCGTCCGAGAAGTCAATAGTATCATTCAAAGCTTCATCAGTCTGAGTTTCCGCAGGTAGAAGCTTTACATTCTCCATGGAACGAAGCGGAACTCTCTCTTTTACCTTCGATGTATCAATGTTGCCATGTACATAAGATCGGAACAGCTAACCGTATTAACGGGGTTATTCGACTTGGCCATGTGTTTCTTTCTGAACTCGGCATTCAGCTTCTTGTTGAGCTCCTTCTAAATGTCACAAATGTCAAGCTTATTAGTAGCCATGCCCTTTCCCCCTTTCAACCATCTAAGCACCATGTAAAACATGAATCGACTAATGAAGAAATTCTTACTATATTGTTTTCGAATTCAGCGAGCTGTGAATTTCCACGAGAAACTAGGTTTGCGGATCCTGGACTCGACGCCGGCGTCACATTCAAGCGGCATTCACCGGCACAATCATCTTTCTCCAAGCCGTCCGATAAATCGTGATTCTCCGGGTTCTAAACCAGCAATACTTAAAATACTAGAAGTACGACGACCTGCTCATCTCCTTTACGAATGAAACTGTTGTTCGCGGTTGTCTGTGCAGCTTTTTCGGTGCATATGATGCAGTTGGAACCACGGCGAACATATTTCAGTGAGCACGATGCGTGAAGCTAGAACCGAGTGGCATATACTGAGGATATTATTTTACTTTGTTAACAAGAATAGTCTCAAAGCTCAATATTTCTTCAAAACCACAAGAGTCCTTCATATCTATCTATTTATTTACGATATGCGTACCTTCGTCACGCGGGAATAATCGACGGAAGGAGATGCGGCAGGCAGTACACTAGCAGAGGTATCGGACGACACACGAGCTCTCTTGATATTACTGTCGGTGACAGCCAAACTTCGACCCCTCCTCTTCAGAACTGTCACCTTGCCGACGGACGACTGGATAGTACGAGCAGTTGCAGCTCCCTACACGAGGGTACTTTCATTCACGTGAAATACAGCGCAAATAAGTGATACTGGGCAAAATAAAGTAGAATTAGCAAATTGCCAAATGTTCAATAACAAGTGTTAGGTGAATTTATTCCTGGAAGTGCCTGAACCCTTGATATTGCAAGCAGTTGGAACTCCGGTTATCAGAATCCGAGACAAAAAGTAGAAAAAAGGTCACCACCCTTTCACGATACACGTTTCATAACGGTATGTTTGACATATGCTTCCCATTTTCCATACCCCATTCCCAAACAACACGGAGAAATGATGGAATGATCTTCTAGGGCGGCTTTAGCCTTTTCTCAAAACGAGAGATTATCGCGCAGCCAATATGATCCCACACTTTATCAGTCCTTATCGCCGTGAAATAGCTTACATGCATTTTTCCACATCAGAGATCATCTCGCAGCAATTTTCACTCGTACCTCGGGGATGCGCGTTCCGGGCGCGGATTTACTTGCAGTCTCGACGAACAGGTCTTCCGTCGACTCTTTGCCGATCTCGCAGAGACCCCACGAATTGACCATAGTCGACTCCCGTAGTTCCGCGCCGCCCATGATCTGCGGCGTCATGATCAACTTCGTCACGAGGTTCGAGGCATTGGACACGATGGGCAGGTGGACTCCGTCCTAGAAGAGAACACGTACTTCAAGCAAATCACCAATTGTCGCGTTCTATTGCATTTCGGGACGTTGTGTGCCTATACAAAGTTGAATGAACGTTGATCGAAGCCAAATTTGCTGATTGAGCGACAAGGTATTCGAGATTCAAGAGGAGACTACCCACCCCGCGGCCTTCCGGCTTGAAGACCACACTGGCGGCATGCACGACGTGGGTGCTTGCAGACGGGCTCTGGACGGGCTCTGGTCCGAGCCTTCCACGATTCGCATCGGTTCCTGGCTTGCGGCAGCATCGGATTTATCTCTCTTCGACTGGTCACGAGCTGATCGGCGTCCGCGACGAGAGGCCTTCTGAAAATACGACTCTTAAACTACCGTACGGCGGTTATCACACCTTGTCCTGACCTCTAACTATCCAAATACCATATGTCGTCTCTACGTCTCTCCAACTACCATATACTCTACAAGCTTAACATTATCCGAGGATCTCCTATCAGGGGAAAATATTGTTTTTGATTATATTTTTCGCATGAGACCCCTCCCGCAAACCGTCTTTTACTGTAAAATAACCTATACCGCACCGCAAAATTACCCCCACTGCTGTTCTAAATTTTCAATTTACATGAAAACCTACCGCCGCCAACCTAACGCTAATCGAAGTTAAAACAGCTGATCGTATGGAATTCAAGAAGTCTAACCAAACTGCGGCCTTCCGGCTTGAAGACCACACTGGCGGCATGCACGACGGTGTTGCTTGCAGACGGGCTCTGGTCCGAGTCTTCCACGATTCTCATCGAATCCTGGTTCGCGGTAGCATCGGACTGATCTCTCTCCGACTGGTCACAAGCTGATCGACGGTCACGACGACGGGCCCTCTGAAAACATAGTTATTTACACTTTTCCCGACCCCTAACTATCCTCCATACCGTATTTCTCTAAGTCTCTCCAATTACCATACACTCTCTAAGCTTCACATTCCCCGAGTGACACCTTCTTTTTGATTTTGCTTTCTGGCTGCAGACAGGATTTCAGCCTAAACAAAACGAGTAGACGCTCATTTTGCGCTAATTCAAATAAAGTAATGAGGATCGAGGCGGGCTTACCTTGTACACGTTGCTCACGGCTCTCGGAAAGTACGGACGTGCAGCCCGAGAATAGCATTCGACTCCGTCCCTCGGTCCCTTAGCTGACGAGGCCTCCTCTCCCAGCTCCTGAAGCAATTATAGTATTAAAAAGATCCACCAGTAAACGATTCCTACTTTGCTTGCACTTTCTTCATAAGGTTTATGGAAAAGGAAAATCTTCCTTTAAAAACGGATACCCCGCGTCCAAGGTAATTTTTTTTTAAAATTCGGCTACGATAGGATCTCTCGCCACGAAAAGCGGCGCGTTGCGTGCGCGTCGCGTTTCAAAATAAATTGGAAGTGGATGCATAAACATGAAAAAGGCTCTCAAACACGTGAGTAAATCGTCTGATTCGAAGTAATTGACAAATAAGGTGAAAGCCGCACCTCGCGAGCCTCAACATCATCGGCAAACAGCTTCGGTTCCACGAAGGAACCTTCGGTCGCTCGACTGGAGGTGGACGCAACCTTGTTGCCAGCCGACACGGGAGAGTTGAATCCCGTCCCTCCATCTCTCGACAGATGATTCCACACTGGTCCTTGACGCTGAAATTGCAGAATTTCCATATATACCTTGCAGCTTTTAGCCATACATCTCTTAAACACGATTCTTTAGAAAGATTGCAAAGGGTAATTTCCCCACACAGTAAAGATAAACAAAACACCGACCCACCTTGCGGTTCTTCTTGCGGTTGGCGAGGTTCTTGCGGAGCTTACCTCCTGTTGATTTGCGTGCAGTTTGCATCGTCCGAGCCATCGTTATTGCAAAATTATGATGAAATCGCCCCGCCTTTGTCTCTGGTTATAAGTATCTCATCGAGCGCAGGCCACGCCCATCGCGCGCGAATTCAAACATGCATGGTCGAACTACGCGATAACACTTAATTTTAAGCATTACCGTAATCATTAAAACTTTTCATCTTTTTTTCGCAAATTGCTACACTTGATTTTTATTATGTTATTACCTCTTTCCTAATTTGAATAGCGAGGAGTGGTAGGAGACGACGTTTTACCAGTCCACGTTCCGAAATTGCGAATGTCCCTGCGTCGCCAAATTCCTATGCTCTCTCTCCTCCACTCTCTTAATTTGAATACGAATCTATGAATCTATGCATAACGTTATGGGAGAAAGTTGCAAATGTGTGCAGTTTACGGACATTGCTCATCCAAATAGATGGGGGGGGGGGGGGCTAGAAAGTTCTCATTGTCAGAGTGGCTTGTTTTGTTTTCAAACTTTGCTTCCAAGACGTTTACGAATGTCTCACCTTTACAAAAAACGAGCAATATACAATGTTTTTACTCACAGGTTCAGTTCAAAAATTCTTCCACATATGATAGACAGAAAGATCAACAAAACAAAGAAACGAGCAACTTTTATCGATGCAATTCGCATTCATAGAATGTAGAGAATTATTATGATGACAATGTTTATTACGACGAATTATGTGCCGGCCAATGAAGGAAGAAAGCAGCTTGCAATAACAGTTCAGTACAGCTTTACAACTTTATCTGGACTAGCAGTGGATTGTGGTCCAAAGGAGGGGGCTTTGATGTACCTAGATGGGAGAGGTTAGAAACTTCGAATCTTCTTCAAAAACCCACTCAGTCCGAGTCCATCCTGTTGTCTGCGATTGAATAGACGTGAGACACTAGGACGACAGACGAAATGGAGAGCCGACCACGCGATAACAGTAACAGTAGTATATGTAAAAGGATGGGCGGCTTCGTCCGGTTATCTCTAGAAACTAGAGTAAAGGCACGTTGCCACACGAGCCGAGAAGAGAGGAGCGGCGGGCATTGCGAATGAGCGAAAGAGCAGAGAACAATGAAAGAGGCAAGGAGGAACATGAGGGATAGCCGTTAGTCGCACTCAAATGAAGCGGAGGAACGAACGCTTTCATAATGAGATTAAATGAAGAAGATGAGTGGGAGAAAAATAAATAAAAAACCGTTTCTAAGCTTAAAATGCATTATGAAAGAGAGAACGACGCTTATTGTTAGGCAGTGAAACGATGTAAGAGCTACCGTTAAGCTAGTAAATTGTGGGCCGTGTTTGAAACACTTGAAACAAGGCCATATCTCTGCTGGGAAAGGTCGTACAGAGTTCTGGTTGGAATTTTTGGAATCCTCAGGACGAGATCTATTTCTGTATCAATTTTGGTAATGATTCCTCAAGTTTAAAGACCTTTAAAACGTAAAAATGTGGCATTGGAGAGGTTCGAACTGGGAGAGCGAGAATTTATCGGGATTTCTAATATAAGAGCCGTTTTAACCGGTTTAAAGTTGTCTAATCATCACCAAACTTGATACACAAGTAGATCTCGTCCTGAGAATTCCAAAAATTCCAGCCAGAACTCTGTACGACTTTTCCCGGCCGAGATATGGCCTTGTTTCAAGTGTTTCAAACACGGCCCACAATTTACTAGCTTGACGGTAGAATAGTTAGTTTTACTATGGTCCACTATTAACCGCTCTATCTAAGCAATGCTACATCTAGAGAATAACTTGAAAGCGTTCTTAGTAGCTTTCTGCTGATTCGCTTCTTCCGAAGTTTTGGCCTTGACGGTGAGAGAAGCCGACGTTGACACCCTCATCTGGCGGACGGTGTCCTCGACCTAGATAGATAGACCTAGTGGAGTAAAAAGATCCGTCGGAAAATCATTCCGAATATAAGGCGAGAGTGTGCAAAAGTGAGAGAATTAGACTCATTTTGGAACAAAAAAACTGATGGATTGGTTTATTCCACTATAGAATGGCCTCCTCACAGGATCGTGTCTTACTGTGGCTTGAGAACGCAGTTCAAATATCCATTGACCATTTTCGGGGCGCGGTTCTTACTGGTGCACGCATATAAAAGTCTGGAGAACGAGAATCGAATCGACGAAGCTGGACTTGAAAGACTTGAGAGAATTAAATTTGCAATAAATACGTGAGAGAATAAGTTAGAATAAATTGAAATGCTCGAGAGGATACACGAGCAAGGAAGACGGGGCTCACTGCACAGTGGGGAGGGTCCTTCTCCAGTTCCACGGTAACCTCGACCGACGTGATCTTCAACGAGGCTAAACGCCCGATCATCTCCCCTCCGGTCCCCGTCGGACGCTCGTTCCCATAGAATTGCGGTGTGCGACTCTCGAGCATAGGCACTCTCTGGAAGAAAAGATACACTGAATAACTTCTAGTAACTTCTAATGACTTACAATAACTTCTATCATTCCATTATATATACCGAAGGCTCGCGAAAAATAAGATTTTCTTATTTACTGTAAATACTTTTCTTATTTATCTCCACCTCCCCAGCAATAGTATTGGTCAGAGGAGGCCATTGCAGCATTCCTCTTCCTTTTTCCCTCTATTCCTCTCCTCCTCGTTTCCTTTGTCCCCCGTTTACACGTATCTATTCGCCTCCCTTGTCCCCCACTCGTCTCTCCTTATTTACAGCTACCCTTCCACTCTTTTCTCTAAGCGACGCCAGACGGTCCCTCTGTTGTTCTAACTGCTATCTATGTATGTGAATCCATGTTCACAGAGCAAATATCCCCACGGCGTGACCTTGCGAAATATTCTCCACCAAGTAAGGTGAGGACCAAATTTCCCCAGTCAGGGAAATTTCGCCGAGTGCGTGAACTACTACACAACGATCGACATGACTCGCTTAGCCAATCTACACCAAATGTTCAGCACTTTTTGAGTTTAAAAAGTGAAGAGTCTGGTAGAGAATCGAGCGCAGTCGACTTGCCGACACTTCCCCCCCCCCCTTCACCTCCACGATCACGTCCGCCGAAGTGGTTGGCATGAAGCGGAACAGCACTTCGTTTCGGGTCTCTATCGCTCCCTCGTCGACCCACTCCAATCCGAACTGCACCTTACGACGCTCGGGGTTTCGCTGAATATTAACGATAGACGTAACGTTTACTACCAGAATCTCATAAAATACCTTATACAAGCTGAATGCTTTTCTTCTTTTGTAGGGACGGGCCAGAGCAGGATCTCTCTTGTGATCGGCCTCGACCGTTTGCTGAAAAAAATTATCACAGCATTCCGCCCGGTGAAGTATGTGAAGTTTTTAAATTCATAGATATTCGATTACTGGGTCGCCTACAGGAACGGATCCTATGCGCGAAAATAGCTATTCGCTATTATGACGCTTGGAATGCTGTGTTATGCCAATATTTTACCACATGCAAAAGTTGGGTATGAAGAGAGTTTTAGTCTGCAGTCGCAGATAAGACGAAAGTCCTTTTCAAAACTACATATACCGTAGGAAGTACGACTGACCGCGTCGTCGTACGTCAGCTCTGCGAAGGAGTCGTCGACAACGCTGGACCGGGAGCGCGGCGGGATCCCGTCGTTGACAGGATAACGAACAAGCCTTCGACCTCGAGAGAGGCAGACTGGAGGGCGGTGCTGAATCTTTAGTTATTTATTTGTTCATTTATTTATTTACATTCCTCTCCCAGATGTGGAGCAATTATTAGCCCGAAAATTAGTCAAGCCAGCTAAAAAAGTTCCGGCGGTAATGATTCGTTGGTTATTGCACTTTTGGCTGTGCACTTATGCAAAATAATGAAAGTCCAATCAAGATTGCGTGAAACGAAAAGTTGAATACGAGGACCGACAACATTTACCATAGAGCCAGCGAGAGATAAGTCAACTGCGTACCTTGAAAGCCTTCAACTGGGGATTCCTACGTACCAGTTTCCCTCCGGTAGCTTTTCGCGCACTCTGCATAGTGCGAGCCATCCCGTAAAAACTAAGCAACAGTGATATCGATGCCTTAACTCTTCGACTGGTATCGGAAATGGATCAGCGAGCGCAGGCCCCGCCCATTCAGCGCAGAAAACGCGAGGCAATTCAAAGAGCGATGTGATCGGACCACGCAATAACACTTGGTCTGAGAAGACCGCTCCTTACAGTATTCGAGGGAAATTCAACTACTATCTCATATGTGTAGCATTCAAGGAGAACGCGAGTCTCGGAAAGAGAAGACCGCATGTTTGCTCATGATGATCTGTTCCATATAACTTGCTTATATTTATCTAGGTAACTATTTTCGTTTCCTCGAAGCATTCTTATTGTTAGCTCTATCCAGTTCGTTACACATACATGCTTGTTCAATGCAATTTGAAAAAAAAACAAAGTCTCAGAAATCTTTACTATAAAAAATTGGAAGGGAAGTCGAGAAGTGGGAGGAATATTTTTTATGCATCTCTTCCTAAAACGAATCAAAACGTCATAAATGAGATATTTAAACTACATTAAATCGTATTCAAGGCGTACAATGCTGCGGGAATACTACAATGGACAGTCAATAAATGATTTATGAAGGATAAATTTATTTATGAAGTTACGCGTTGGCGCTATTTCTGAGGCACCACATTGGTCGTGTGCAGTGTACTGAAGGGCTGTCTGACGCGGCGACCGGAACCGGAGCCGCAAAATGGAAGGTCGGCCCGGATCCGTCGATTGAGACAGAAGACGACGAGGGCGTGCGATGTCGTGGAGAGCGTCGTTGACGAGATGCGAGAGCAGGTTGAACAGGAGATAGTTCTCAAGTTCTGAAGGAAGGGCACGGAGTCGTCTGTCACAACGTTCTAAATGTTAAGCGAACGAGTTAAAATGTTGAGGCTACAACGTTTTCCGTGCGAGAGCTCTTACTGGAATCAGGCTATTTTTCGGCATCTCGTTCGCTTAACATTTGCACTGTTGTCAGAACATTGTGGTGTCCAAATACGCTTCACCCCGCCTTCATCTTGAGGCACGCCATTGGGAGGGAATTGACCCGTTCTGCCTAATAACCCTCGCAATTCTCTACTGCACAATAGGGTTCTCTTTTTGACGCTTTTTCTCGGCTATGTTTCAGACTTCTTTAAATACCGGGATATGCCTACAGAGCATATAATGTGAAGCGTAACCCAGGAAAAGCGTCAAAAAGCGAAGCCTACTGCACAAATTCGTTCGCTTTTCAGGTGATGGGGAGCCGATATTCTCAGTGCTTCCAGCAACTATAAGTTGGCGTACATTTACGAAGGAAGATGTCGTGGACGTGTAATGGGTTGAGATGAGAGCTGCCTGCAACAATGCTGGAGATTTGGAGTGAAAATTGCTCAACTAACTTATAACCTAATTTGAGATTGCCAAAATTTAGAAGGGTAGCAATCTCAGCAAAAGTACACTTAACGAAATTTCCCTAGCCGGCTAGGGAAATTTCGCCGCCCCTGCTGAATTTGAAGGATATTTCCTCAACCGGTTGGGCAGGATAACGCCGTGAGAAAATTGAGTTCTGTGTATAGTGGACCACAGTGTTCTAAATGTTAAGCGAACGAGCCAAAATGCTTAGGATACGGTGCTTTCCGTGCGAGAGTTCCTACCGAAATTATTTTTCGGCAACTCGTTTCTTAACATTTTCACTGTTGTCAGAACACTGTGGGACCGGGTCCGTCCGTTACTTTGATTACAAAATGTGCCTAATTCTCTCACTTTTGCACACTCTCCCATCATTAGTCCATCATTACAATATTAGAACATCTAAATGCCGAGGGCCGGGCTTCATGCTGGCTTATACTTCCAGCAGTCAAAATTATAGGGCAAATAGCTTCTTTGTGCGAAGTGCGCGTGCTTATTATCCGCGTTTCTCTGAAACAGCAATAAATCTATCTATCTATCTATCTCACCTGATATTCGGAATTATCTACTGACGTATGTTTTTATTCCACTATACCCACCAGCGAAACGACGGAGAAGACGAGCGCTTGTACAACGAGGCGCAGCTCGAGGTTGGCAGAGGAGGACTTCTCGCGGAAGGAATTCTCGCTGCAATCAATGAGTTGTTGGCAATTTTATGAGCACGGAGAATGATCATCGCAAATTTGTGAAATCAGCAAAATGCACGATACCCGGCAGTCTTCCGTTGTCGATGAATGATAGCGTAGGAGAACACGTTGAGAATAAGCGACAAGACAGTTGCAGCGATGTCGACCGTCTCAAGCACCTAAATTGCCATGACCGAAATAACTGAAGTTTTTTCAATACTTAAAAACCGAAAGACAACCGCTTACTCTCATAGTGGAGATGTTAGCGTAGGATGCGTTAGCCGGGCACGAATACCAACGGAACGAAACATAGGGGAAGCACGTAGGCCTTGAAGGCGTAGTCGAGTTTCTGAACGTGTGTTTTGTAAATAATAAAAATAAATAAAATGTTTCACCATCCGAGAAACAGTGCCAAATTTCAATGAGTTTCACGGGAATTATCTACTGAATCACTCATTTTGTTGTCTTGGTTGCCTAGCCAGCCACCCTATGTTTAGTGAGCGAATGTCTCTGCTAGTGAGAACACAAATTGTTCGACAGCAGTAGGTATATAAGATACCCTCAATTAAAAAGTTGCTCCATGTACGACAAGGGGGGTAGTTATTTAGCGCAGTACCAAGCGGCTTCGAGGCGCTTGGGGCAGTAAGAAGCGCCTCGAGGACGCTTGGGGCAGTACGAAACACCCACAAGGCACTTGGTACCGCACCAAGTGCCCACAAGGTAGTTGGTACACTCGAAAGTCACTTGGTATTTGGGACGGGCGGGTATTTTTGGTGGTATTTGGTACAGATTTTTGGTACCAAAGACCATCAGCATTTTTTGTACACCATTGCACTGTCCGAAAAATTTCGTTGTTGCTGGTAGAGAAGCCGGCGGGTAAGCAAGATAAGCCCTTCCCTCTTTCCCGGTGAACCCTCCCCCCTCTATCCGTCTCCTACTCTCGCACCACTCCATAATCCCTTCGCTCACTTTGGTGTTCGAAATATTCACTGTGTCCATTATCAAATCTTTATCGCGTTTAGGTAAATTTGAACATAATTATTGAGGCAGAGCAAGATCATCTTATTTCAAGTTATAACAATATTGAATCGGGCAGAGAAAAGAGCGGAGAAATTTTGGTTTCACAAATTAGCACGCAGTAACAGTTGAAGTTAACAAAAGAGGAAAATTGATGTATGAATTCACAGAATATTTCTAGAAATGGGAGAGAAGCTTGCAGCGTCAGTATCGATCATATTATTGGAGGAAAACGAACGTTGAGAAATCTTTGCAGCGCACTCCGCTAAATACAGTGAAACTCTCTTGGCAAAATGCCAGCTTAGGCTAAAAGCCGGCTCCAGCTGAAGTTTTACGGTGGTTAGCGGAAAGAACTGTGCAGCTCTCTCAACGTTCGTTTTCCTCCAATAATAACTTGCAGTTAGTCCAGCTTTCCCATAAACCCGCTTGCCCATGCAGTGAACTCGCGACATGTCACGATCTTTCCAATTCCGCAGTGCGCATCGAAACGTTGTTGAATCTTGCAGTTCTAAACAATGTATTTCATGCCCAAATGACTATAATTGTTTCTATTCTGGAAACTAGCAAATGCAGATCATGGTCTTGCTTAGCTACTTACATTGCGTCTTTCGGCGGGCAGAGCAGCTTACCGCCCACAGCGTTGTCGGGGTAGAGGCCGAGTGCCTTGTGGCGGTCGGTGAAGAAGATCACGCAGTTCTTGTCATCTCCAGGCAGTAGGACGGAATGCAAGAGATCCGCCTAGCAAAAGTAGCATTAATTTAAACGGTTTATACAATCTACCTCTGTGACTTGATTGTAGCGACAGAGCCAGTGACTCCTAGACAAGCACATGCAACACTTTCAATTCATGTCTAATCGGGAGGAACTATCTCTCCTATAGGTACTAGAAGAGTCATGCAGTAATGTGAAGCAGTCTCACCGATAAGCAGATGGTAGTTCCCACCGTATCGGGACAATTTGTGAGTCTTCGTGAACGAAGCACGCTTTTGGAACATCGCATAGGGTTCCTGCAATTAAATTAGTTTTAATTAAATCATTCCAACTTTCCTTATCATTCCAACCTTATTAACTTTGATTTGGGAAAGATGGTCGCAAGTTGCTCGTAAACCAATCCTAGATAGTACCAAAATTATTTGAATACAACACTTCTTTATGGTTGCGCAGACCTTTTGATCTAATGAGATATGTAAATGTTTGGAGAAGTTTCATCCAATTTTGCTGAAAGCTGAATGACTCATAGTCCATTCTATCCATGCTTGTCTCAAGTGTAAATCTCATGCTATCTTCGTTATTATCTCTGTCTTGAAGTACTTTGTCAAGTATAATGTGTTTATTTCATCTACCGAAAGGTCGCGAAAGGAAACATACCAGGAAGCGAGTGTCCCACACAACCATTCAACTTTTAGTCCGACGAGCTTGCTAACATTTTTACTCCCGAGTCCTCAACTATATCAATTTAAATATCAAATATTGAACCTTCAATATCAACGAAATGGAAACTAAACAATTAGTAGACGTGCAGCGTAACTCGTAAAGCAGTCTGTCATGTTCCGCTTTCACTAGTGATGCCCAGTATTAACTTTGAAATCTCAGTTTCAAGGGTTACTGAGACCTGCAAACATATACGTACCTAAATTTGCGAGTTTCCTCGTTCAATCTAAGAAGAACAAGGAATAAGTGAATTCACTGACTCTTTTGTACTGTGCTTGTTCGAGTAAATCTAATCCTACGAAATTCTGTAATGGAAAGTCATGCAAATGCGCAGCAGAAGCTAACAACATAATTTGAGGAAACATTTTATCGTTAGTGCATCCGTATGAGAGCAAAGTTCAAGATGGGTATAGTTTGAGCGTAATTTCGTCTTTTCTCAAGCTATAATAGCATTATATCCTATATACAAAATAAATCGAGCGTCTATGTTCAAATTTCAGTTCACGTTCAAAACACCGAAAAAGAGTAATAAGCAGGAAAGAACTCAATCCTGATACGCGTGGTACTTGTACTTTGCCACGAGGCGTTCCAGTTCCGTCTGAAATGATTATCTCATTCCGATAATATTCAAAGAAATTCTCATAATAATTCTTCACAACGCAGCAGTCGAGAACGCTCAACTAGAGTTGAACTTTCATTCTAGGCATCGGAATCTGAGATACATCCGGAACTTCCATTTATCATATATCTTCCATTTTTCTCTACAATATCTGATCTCTTTCGCATCACTGTTTGTTATGCATGATAAAGTATTATTATTATTATCTCTTTTTATCCCATAGTATGGACCCATCCATACCTTCTGGTCGACAAAGTCGAAGACTGTCGGGGCGGAGCATATGATTCCGATCGTGCCGCCTATGGTCGTGCCGAGGAAGAAGTACAGAAGCAGCCGATCGATAACCATCGACACGTACTTCCAGTCGTCCCGGTACTGAAACGAGGGAATATCAGGCGAGAATGAATATTGTAGAAGTCAGGAGCTTGAAAGCAAAGTAAGTCAGGAAGAAGAAAACTCTAAACTAAAGAAGAAATATTTTAGGTATTCCATGAGCGATAACAGGTAGTGAGTAAGAAGTAAATACTCACATCCTTGATGATCGCCTGGTCCCGTATCGTGTCCGTGATGAAGTCGATCGCGTCGATTGCCCGCTGCGTGTTAGGCGACAGGTCCTCGCACAGCGTCCCCGCATTTCTGGAGATCAAAGATCAAAGATCATAGGTCAAAGTTCAAAGACCAAAGTTCAGAGACCAATCTCGAACCTCCCGCTGG
Source organism: Micoletzkya japonica (assembly GCA_900490955.1). Lineage (NCBI taxonomy): Eukaryota > Metazoa > Nematoda > Chromadorea > Rhabditida > Diplogasteridae > Micoletzkya > Micoletzkya japonica. The sequence continues at coordinate 61,347 of LS917045.1, read as the reverse complement.
TCGCGTCGGCGATTACCACGCCGTAGTAGAGCGGCTCGCGGGACCTGGAAAGTAATCTTATTGTATTTGTCGTCTATTCAGGAAAGAATAATTTCTATTTAGTATAATATGTACATCAAGACTGCGATATGTAGTAGAATACCAAGAAAAAAACGTAATTTCTCACTTCTCCTCGTCCTTGTGGGAGAGCGAGGCACAGTGGGGATGGTGGTGGGCGCCGTCTGCCTGCAATTGTCAAGATATCTTTCATTTTAGACAAAATGATATTATGATTTACATGACAGGACAAATATGTGGTTAATTTGTCGTTTTTTTATAGATATAGAAGCGCTATGAAGAGAGTTCGTACGACATATTAATTGGCGACGGACAAAACATTTGCGCGAAAATAATGGTATTAGATATGCAAGGTCCTAACAGTCTAGCCATACCTGCGAGGCGGTGGACATCTTCGTCCTGCTCAGTCCGTTCCTCACGGGGGCCGGGTGGAGGAAGGTGCGGTCGCGGTGCGGCCGCTGCATGCACATCACCATCGGCAGGAACTGCAAGGACACAAGGTTCTGAGAGTAGTCCGAATGCTAGCAAGGGAATGATCAGCACTTGAAGTTCGATACCGAAAATCGACTAATTCGGAACGATGTCCGGAACTTGAATGTTACCTACTCTTATCACCTCCGGCGTACCTAATAACCCGATTTTGAAATGGAACTTGAAGTGCTGACCATTTCCTTGTAAGCATGCGAAATGCCGAAATTGCATTCCTGATTTTGACAAGAACAAGGACACGCTCGCACTCTCTTACATTTTAGGGTCAAATTGAGATAGCCGTAAATATATAACACGAAACTCGCCTACCTCGAGAAACAGCTGGCGCACCCAGTACGGCAGACGGTGCGTGATCGGAGACCGGAAGTAGATGTTGCAGATAACCACCGTAATCACGATCGTGATTATGTTGAGCACGAAGGTCAGCAGGAGGTATCTGTAAGGGCACATTTCCAATGCAAGAGTAAAAATTAATTTACTATTTATCTACACTAGATGGCTTGCAATTACTAAATTATTAGGTTAATCATAAATTTAATATAAGATTGGCCTACTTTGCTACTAGAGGAATGGAGGAGGAGGTGGGAGGGAGGATCTTGGAGACGAGCAGGAGGAACACAACAATGGACAGCAGCACGTTCATCGTCAGACCCATCTTCTCCCCTGAATAAAGCCATTTCTGATCGGGAACATCGTTAAGATGATGAAATGAAATAATAATAATAATGAAATGAAATAATAATAAAAGATATCCCATATCTATCTATGCTTACCGGAGGCCGTCGGCAGGTAGAATACGGTAACATTGAGGAAGGCCATGAGTACGGTAGGCAGGATGAGGACGACCGTGTAGAAGAGCGTCTTGCGCCTATAGCACCACATCCTCTCAATTTTTTTATTTTCACCTCCTGTCCCTTTCTATTGTGCCGCATTTCCTCCCTACCTTCTTTTGAGATTATATTATTCACTAAGATATTATGGTCCTTTTCTGCTCCAAAAGGACCGACTATAATAAATTATATAGTCTGTGGTAGATGCTTACCGTACGTGGCTACCGTATCCCCTATCGTACTCACCGTATGTGAACCTGAAACTCGATCCTGCTCCGGTCCTCGACGAGGACGGCGGGCGCGTCGATCAGGTCCCAGATGGACGACGGAGCGTACTCCGACAGATCGACCATCGCCGCCTTCTCGAAGTCCAGCCGAATTTCGTCGCGGCCGTACTGAGAGCCGGGTTTTGGGCGAGCCGGGAGCCGGACTTTAGCATCTAGCAACTACGGCAAACAGTTTCCAATAGCGCACGCGGCTCAAGCGTGTCTATGACAGAGTTGCTTTTTTTGAGTATAGCTTTTCTGGGGAGCAGTTTTTAGTAGATCGTAATGGTTACCGTCCACGATCCGAAGATGAGGTGGCAGGTCTGCTCGTCGAATGGGAAGAATTCCACGTCTGAAGCACAAAGATTTACAAAATGTGAACACCCCGAAATGACGTTATCTTGTCTGCATTTTCGGAAAAGCTGCTGTCTTGGACATGCAAGCTATCTAGCGCGCTTCTCATCGCATTACTCTACTTCCAGTTCTAGCGCTTTCTGAGCTGCGAAACTGATACACCCTGTGAAAGTACCCCGAGAGTGTGGGAAAGACCGTCGAGGTCAGTGGGAGACCTTTCATTATCACGTTTACTTTCCTGCCGAACAACAACATTTTATATGGAACAATTCGTTTTTTATTCTTGTTAGGAAGGCCTTTTCGTCCCAAAAAAAGAACCTGAAATGATCCTCACCAATAATACACGAGCTCTTGTAGATTGCCGGAGGCACCCACAGCACAGTTCCGTCGTGTCGAATCAGCGCATTGCACATGAACGACACCTCGTAGTTGCCGTCGGCGCTGAATGTGAATTTGCGTTTGGCGCCAAAACTCGAATAGGCGCGAGATTTGAATTACTTATTGAACAGCACGATGTCAGGAAGCCAAATCTTGTCCGGGGCCACCCGTAATTCTGTGATGCCGTCGTAGTCGAGCGGCGCCCACTTCAGCTGGAAGTCGTGCCATTTCTGAAAATTTGAATATTTGAATTTCGCCTTTGCCGGAAACTCGAATGTTTCTCACCAATGTCAGCCAGACGTTCGTGTGCATGATCTGGTCCTTCTCGTCCTGGAATCGGGCCACACATTTAAAAGGGGCAATAATTAAGAAATTTGCATATTTGCATAAATTAAGGTAACCGACCACATTGATGAGCAGTACGAGCTGCATGGCTATCTTCACGATGAGGGGAATGTCGCTCTTGTTTCGAACCGGCTGCACGAGCGCGTTGTACCTTCAAGGAATGCATTCATTCCTATATCGTTTTCATAATGCGCATTAGAATGTCCATCTAATGCATTTCAAGAGGCAGATAAATAGTTAACGATTATTATATAATGCATCTCAAAAGTCAAGGGAATACCCTCGAAACAGGTCGATCATCAGCCGGTCCTCCGCATCGCCTGCCTCGGCCCCTGCAAAATAGTCCATCCGTTCCGCCTTTTAGACCACGCCAAAACCCGGTCGCCCACCCGGCTTCAAACACAAACAAAGTAAAGAAGTGGCATAGGACGCATATGATAACTCAGAAGCCTGAGAATATGGTCAATGTCTTGTTTCCCATTGTTTCCCTCTCCTTTCCTCTCAGGATTCCAGCACTCCCCCCCCATCCGATCCAGCCCACTCAACGCGGTGAATTCAATTGTCCTCTTCCCCTTCTGGACGCACTTCACCACTCTGCCTACCCATGACTCAGCCGGGAGAAACCCATGAAAAGAATACACGAAACAAGCTTAATCGCACTTTTCAAACCTTTGCATTCACTATACTCATCGTCCGAGAAGTTTCCGCAACTTTTTCGGCATAATTCCGGACATTGCCGAAGATCGCGAGCGAGCGCGGAAAGGTTGCGGAAAAGAAAAAAAATAGAATTATTTACGGAAACGTTACGGAAACGACTAGTTACGGAAGCGCGTAGAATCAAGAAGATAAGAGCTAAAGAGAGCTTGCCTGTCGAAAAGCAGAGGATAACGGCCAACACCAGAACCAGCCATGGGCACGAAGACATCCTATCTGAAGCTAAGATGTACGGTATCCCTAGAGGATGAAAGACAACCTCCTCGTTGTGATCGAGATCATAAATACCTCGACCATCGATCATAAATATCGTACCTCGATCGTAAATACCTCAATAATTAGACGAAGATCTTACGAACGATGACAATCCTGCCTCACATATTGCCTTGATCAGCGCCTGGAAACAAGGGAAAATTAGCTCGAAATGCACCCGAAAAGGCAATCAGCGAAAAGAGTCTAAACAAATAAGGCATGCAAAGTCAAAAATGGACTCCGCAAGGCAGTCAGGCACAATATAAGCACAGGACGCTCATTTCGCTGCTTCCCTCCACCCTCTCTCTAACACCCCGCTGTCAGGGTCTCTCCCGCTCTCCCTCCCAGTCAGTTGTAATCCAGGGAGGGAGCCTCCGCGAGGGAGAGAGGGTCTTTCCAAGATGTGGCACTTTGCAGTCTTCCCCTCTCCGTCTATCTCTTCCTCTCCTTGAGCACTTTCACTTCCAGTTCTCTACTCCTTTCAGGCTCCTCCATTGTCTTTGTAGCCTTTAAAAGCTGAATTTCTTATACATCATGATATGGTTGAGGAAAATGTTCCATCAGTCTCCTCATTCCTATTTCCCCCGAGAGGGCGAAGCGGAATGAGGAGAGTTTAGACGAAGTAGGAATGAGTTTACTGGCGTAACGTTTTTTTCAATAATATAAAAGCATAAGTTTTAAAATGCTGATCAAAAGGAAGGGAAAATTGGCCCAGCTTCTAGTGCCCTGTTTTAGGGGTAGAGCAAATCCTGTGGATTAGGGAGGCGCCTCTGTGGGCATTTCCCTACTGTCTTCCCTAACCTTCCCTCCTCTCCTCCCCCCCTCCCTCTCCCCTCTCCCCTTTCCTCCTCTTTCCCTCTCTATCTGTCTCCCTCCATATTCCCCCCCCCTCCTTTCATCCTACCATTGTTCCTCATAAAGAGGCGCCAGACCCAAAGCATTACGAAGATGCACTCTATGAGGGGAAACTAAACATGAAATGAATGAACAAGACGGAGTTGACGATGTCGAAATACCTTTTATGGCGTTATGACTGATTCATAATATTTAAAAAAAATTATCTCGATCTGAGGCATCAAACTGCAAGGCAACTGCTAATCGGTTTTGTAGACCACGGGAAGTCGTACAAGGTTACGAACTACGGAGGCACGGGCAACCGAATCGGCTTTTTCTTATGCAATGTAATTGTCTGGCTGCGGCGCGATGTGAAGGAAACCTTTATCGTGGTAGATTCCTCAAACTCCAGGAGAGATAGATTCTTACATTATAAAGGACGAGCTCGAATGCGAAAATATAATTTGTTTAATTTAGGAAAAATGTTTTGTACACAATGGGTGGCACAACGAACTGTACATGTATCTACTATAGTTACTATGCAAAGTGAATTATAGTTTGCGGTAAAACACAAGATAAACTGTCGAATTGAGCAGATTGTTCAACTTATTGCAGAGCATGGTTAAGGAGAAAAATTGCGCCAGTGGTTCCATTCCTACTTTTGAAGCGACATGAAGAGAATCCAGACAAACTATTGGCGGAACTTTTTGTTACCGGCAGAAAATTTTCGCCAATTATATATATATATATATATATATATATATATATATATATATATATATATATATATATATATATATATATATATATATATATATATATATATATATATATATATATATAT
>LS917045.1:40292-50870 GCA_900490955.1 Micoletzkya japonica | reverse complement strand
CTACAGTATTTACGAAATGACATTCGTATTCGCGCGGTTCCTGAAGAGCAATGTAACTTTGCATACAACTTCTCGCCTAATTTAAACAGCGGGGAATGGCGGGAAAAAGATGCAAAACTAGGATCATAGGTTTTCGACATTGCTCTTTAAGATGAGAGGAAGAAACCAGGGGGTTAAAAAGTCCTCAGAGGGGCCCTTTGAAGATATCTTAAAATATGTTCGTCTAATTTATGGAAATAATAGATTGGGACGGTTCCACACCTTTTTTAGCCTCAACGCCGTGATCTCTCCCACTGACCACGCGTAGTGCACCAGATCGGCTGTGTGGCCGTCTAAATTAGCCACTTACCACAGTGTTCTGACAACAGAGAAAATGTTAAGCGAACGAGATGCCGAAAAATAACCCTTATTTCGGTAGGAACTCTCGCACGGAAAACACCGTATCCTAAGCATTTTGGTTCGTTCGCTTAACATTAAGAACACTGTGTTACGCTCAGTTATCTAGCGCTAAAAGCTGAAAAAAATATTATAAGAGAAATGAGAAAAACCGTATTTTACTTGGTCAGTATGTTCTAAAGAATAAACGCAAAAAATACTGAATCTTACAGCTCTCGAAGCCGATCTTGCAGACTTGCGAGTCGAACGGGAAGAGGGTCAGATCCATGCCACAACTGAGAACGAGGGACAGCCTACGGGAAAACAGCACCCGCCCGTCCTGACCCAATCTGCACAGGGGATATACTTTTATTTATTTTATTTTTATTTTTATTCTTTTAAATTTTTTCCATCAACTTTTTCAGATCATTTAGGGGCACCGTGTTTTGGATTATATTGTGGGCTTTTTACGGATTTACGAATCGTTCTCCAGGCCAACCTTAACAGGGACCGATGCGTGACGCTCTGTTTGCGCGGATTCTTCGACGAGAGGGCGTTCGGGACGAAGGTGTCGGGATGCCACAGGAAGTTGGAGTACGACTCATGTAGGGCCAACGACGTCTGCGATGCAACATCGAGAATTTTACTGCAGCCTTCTGCATTTCGCTGTTCTTCTTTTCAATCTATTATGGTTAAGAATGTTCCATCAGTCGTCTCATTCGTATTTCCGAAGAGAAAACGACGCGGCATGAAAAGAGGGCAGCAAAGTAGATAGGAATAAGATGACTGACGGAACATTTTCATCAACTATACCACAATATTTGGTTTTTCGTCCAATTTTTAGCCGATTTGCGTTTCGCAGGAGTTTGCCTGGTCTGTTCCCTCGAGGCTTGGATTAGTTTGTCAAGAGGGATCAACTGCGCAGAAAGGGACGTTGAACTTTTCCACTATCTACTAAACATGTGAATTGAAAATATGATATTAACCTTATTACGGAAGTTCTTCTTCGAGTACTTCAGTCGCGGATCGCGCCACGACTCGCGGTAGAAGATTTCGACCGCGTAATCCTGAAAATTGTGAAGTTGATCTTTGATCTTTGATCTCTGAACTACAATTTTCTCACCATGGTAATCTCCGAGACGGACCGTATATTGCTGACAACCACTGAGACGTTGACGAGGACCGGTCCTGGAAATGTTATTTTTTTAGCGGGAATTTATAGTTGAGGAAAACGGAACGTATAATTCTGTTTTACGAGTTGCGCTGCTTAGCAGATTTTTTGTACTTTGAGACAGCACCAGTCCGCTCTAGAATATGGTATCGATGCGTGTGAATGCTTTTTGAGATCACCACCATCAAGACTTTCACATAGAATTTATTAGAATTTGACAACACGACGCTAGAGGGCCCGGAATCCGAGTTACGCCCGGAACGATTATATCTTTCATTTTTCTCTACTATAGCTTTCAGCAAATGAACTTTGATCTTTTCCAATAATTTTTTTCCATTCAAGTTTGCAGCACTACGGCACGTTCGATTTGCGTAAAGTGCACTTGACCGCTAATAAGCCTTGTATAACGGAACGAGGGCCTTTTAGCGGGAACGAGATGAGAAATTGGGAATGAGAATGCATGAAGACTAGGAGGCCTTTTCGTAGGTTCCGTGTCAAATAAAAGATAATCGCGCTTGAAAAGAGTAGAAAATTATGCTGGTTGAAATAATAATTTAAGGTGACTTTTTTTCGAAAAAAAACTGAGGCAAAGCTACTTCATTCTGCTCATTGCCTTTGGGGCAGGGGGGGGACCTTGTTGATTTATGATGTCTCTGGCGGAAGTGTAAGCTTTTAAGAAGTCACCGCTTCCTTATTCAAATCCTGTCTGCCCAAAACAAGCGGGGTCTTTTAGTAACGAAGAATGCGCAACAAAGAAAAGGACCGTGTGCTATTTGAGAATGGAAATGGTCAAATTGCATAAACATCGTCAATAATGGCTGGTTTGCGTGATTTCGGATTCAAAAGCCCCTCAAAAGCCGTCAGTCGTCTAATTTCTTTATATTTCCGACGAAGGAGCGAGGCGGTGTGAAAAGAGTCCAGACAAAGTAGCAACAGCGTTTGCTGACGGAACGTTGTCGTCTATAATAAAAGAGAACGACCTCCGTCCTCGGGCTCGGGCGTCTGCCTGTGATCGTATTTGACGGTGCGCAGGAAGCGCAGGAAATCACGAGTTTCCCTGAAATCCCGTTTGTGTTGTTATATTTCAATCGAGAATTCATCAAATATTCAGCACATTTCAAACTCCGTCAAAAGCTCTCATTTTTTGCTATCTCGAGAAACATCCGCAAAACGAAATATAAGTAAAACTTGTTGCATAAAAACTGCTTTTGTCGCCTTATCCCTTACCCCTGCTGAAAGACGGATTCCTGATTGAATTCATTCGCGTCCGCCTCCTCCTCGTCGAGGGTTTCTTCGTCCTTCAAATATTGCACATAATCCTAGAGTAAAAAAAACCCGTGCCAGCTTAGTAATTACTAATTTAAATTGTATGATATTATTTTTTTTAAAATTTGATGATTATAAGCTCACCTCATACTCGATCCGCTGCTTCAAGCTGTTCTTGCGCCGAGCGGCGAAGGCCTGAAGGGACTCCTTTTCATTGTTTGCACCGTTCTTCTCTGTAGCTTTTAAAATGCTAATATTTGGAATGATCAGGATCAAAAGCAAGTCTAGACGAAAGATATATTCAAATAAATGATAAAATTTGATAAGAAACCTGTCGCACGACGGCAGCCAGTATGGCCAAATGAAGAAGCCGTGGCAGCATCTATCTATCTTTCGAAGGGGTTGCCTGCATCAACCAGCAGGGGTGCGAAACAAGACAAAGCAATAAAGTAGAACTACTACGTTCACGCACTACTCTCTAGTCTGGAAACATGAATAACTTCAAAAGGCTGACCTGCGAAAGTCCGGTTATCCCGGCTGGCAAAGAGCAGTCGTCTCACAAACTTTCCTCCTATTCTCAGCGCTCAAACGGCGAAGACGACGAAATCTCGTTGACTCTTCGTCCTCCTCTTCGCATCATTGAGAAAGAAGGAAGAGGAGGGAGGATGAGTCTGCGAGGGGAGGGGGATAGGGTTAAGAGGGGGAGGGGGGGGGAGAGGGTAGGACCGAGGGACGAGAGAAAATGAGGGCGCTAAAAGAGGGCGGGCTTCCTGTAACTATTAGCTCAGACCGGGCAAAGAACTGGTGTTTTCTGAGTTTGCTAAGGCATGTTGTGAAGGCAGTGAACGGCTACAGGAACAAATTCAGAATTGAATCACTGGTAGGACGCGAGAGAGTACAGTCGATGAAGAGGTTGGCTGCTCTGCTTCTCCCACCTCATCTGGTTAACAAATGCAGACCGCCGTTTGCAATGTCAAAAAAAGCCAACATTCACACCTATTTTAGGAATAGCTGAGCATGTCCAACTAACTAGGAAGTGAGTCTTCCTGCAGTCTAATCTGTCAGCTTTCTGATAATATAATACATTTATTACGTAATTAGGCATGCAGTTTCTAATAAATGCCTCATAGCATTCTCTGGATATTCGGCTTATTGCGAGTGAACGGCTGAATAATTTATCACTGGTCGGACGGAGGGAGAGCAACACACGTTAGACGTACTTATTAGTGAATACAGGGGGGGAAGACACTCAAAGCATTCATGAACGAGCATTCCCCAGCAGACTGGGGAATAATACTCAAAAGATTAGAAAAGGGAATATTCGCGTTCAATTCAAAGCGCTGTCGAGGACATGTACAGGGCAAACGTGACGATGGATAATCAATAATGGGAATCACGGTGATAATTCTGTACATTCGGCAATATAGTCTGCAGACATGTTGGTGATGGGTGGGGCGTAGGCGCTGTGATACTGTAGTCGGGTTGTGGTAGCCGGATAACGGAAGACGGGTTTTGGTATGGTTACGGTAGAATTACGGTAGCCGGGTTACGGTATTACTGTCCGACATAGCAGGCCGCACCCTGAGCCGGCACGAAGCCCTGGACGTACGAGAGAATCTCACAGACGAAGACGCTGGAAAGCAGCCATTTTAGAGGTTCTTAAAACATCCCCTAAGGTAATATCGGTTGCACTACTAACTTCACTACTAAGCATGTATCAGATAACCTAGATCACGCTTTCTTATCTATTAAGCGCTCTCTAAATAGATTCAGCCACATTTGCTGTTGTTCGCAAGACATTCTTCCTTTCTAGCACGTGCTCCGTTTAAGCCACGAGCTAAATAGATTACATTTGCCCCCGGGGCTACATTTTAGTTTGACCCCGGCAGGTCACGAGTTTGCCGGGTGCGAAGCAGCCGGGAAAAAGCGACGATGTAGACGAGCCGGGAAATAGCGGGCGGACGCCGGCCGGAAATTAGGTTATCGCGGACACATGTCAAAAGGCGGCCGTGCATATTAGGGAGAGAGGAGTCCCTCGGGTAATGATGACGGCAAGGGAACATGAGCGATCGGGTAGTGGAGACGAGATTAGGGCGCTTGTTTACACGGAGGACTGAACGAGATCAAAGCAGAGATACTCAAAGAGTGAGGTCGAGGCGTTTGCAAGGCCTTTTTTCTTTTTTTTCTGGAGAGTTTTCAGTGCACTCTAGAAGGACTCTGATGGACGATCCACTCTCTCAATTTGCACACTCAGACTCACAATTCGGAGACTTGGAAGAGATTGACGGCCGCGCAGTCGAACTGGATACACGCCTCCTCGCACTGGCCGATATCCTAGAAATACTCTCGTAACCTTCGTAAGGCTTACTATAGTTAAAAAAAAACAAAAGCTTACCCGGACGTTCTTGATCTCGTAGACCTTGCCTCCTCTACACTCGGTCCGTTGTCGCAGAAAGTACGGCCTGGGTCCGATGTTGTACGAAGCGGGCAGGGCTTAATCACGCATAAGGTCAGCTAAGGTTAGGCCTTAATATGGTTGAGCCTTAAGCCTTAGTCCCAAGCATTAACGACCCTAAGGCTGCCCGTGAACCAAAGCCCGTGCGTGCCAGTGCCGGGAAATTGTCGCGTTAAATTGAGGACCGCTAAGGAGGCCTCCTTAGATAAGATCATCTAAGGACCTTAAGGAGACTTTAAGATGTTAAGGTAAATTAAGGTAAGCTTAGGGTAGGGATACGTACAGATGCACGCACTTGCTAGCTGCATGACCACCAGGAGGGCAAGGAAGCGAGAGACGACCGGGGCAGACATTGCAGACAAGTGTAGAGGGTTTCTGGAAGTATAGTGGATTAACCAAATCCGTCGGCAAACCATTCCGAATATCAAGCGAGAGAGTGTGCAAAAGTGCGAGAATTAGACTCATTTTGGAATGGAAGGAACTGACGGATCGGTTTATTCCACTATATAAGCCCATATCGCAAGAACATCGCGACTGTATTTATACATATTGAAAAATTGTTGACGAAGCTACGAATAGTAAGATCTCTTTTCGTGTTCATTGAAGTAGGGTGAATGCCGAGAGGAGTAATTATAAAGGAAAAAACTGGCGACTGGAATGATCGGAATATGTAGAGATGAGTGCGCGTACTAAATCGTTCTGAAAGGAGAATGCTTGACTGTGAATTGCCCCAGGCGCATCCCAGACAATAAATAGACGGGCGAACGGAGGCTGTTCAAATTGTGTGCAGAACAAAGCGTTTTGCGAGCGGGTGAGATCACCGGTGAATTTCACTAAAGAATCGAGTCTCTGTATACGTTCATGCGCGAGCTACTGTGGAATTGTAGCAAATATTTTCCAAAATAGATTGAATTATGGAAAATCAGCAAAAGCGTTTCCAAAGGCTTCATGGAAAATGAGACATTGATAGAACATGGATCGGTTTTGTAGAATTGGCCTAGTGAATCACCGTGGAACGGGCGAGTGATGAATGGGTAAAACGCATTGGACGGCGGGTGATGTGGAGGAGAATTCAGGAAGAGAAAGAGGGAAAGAGTATGACACGAGTGCCACGCAGAACGGTTGATGACAATAGATAGGTTAGATTGGAAAACTGCCAGAACTATTGAAAATGGCTGCGCTCCTAGTCATTCAGGTGCTTTGAGAGGGCTTTTCCCGCTATTACGGTACCCATAGCGATTATAATGGCTGAATTTAGGGGGGGGGGGGTTGTTGAAGAAGAGCATTCCATTTTTTCAATGATGGAGCGTAGAGGACGAAACGACGAAATAGAATGATTTAGTTGAAACACGCGAGACTGATCTAGGAGGAGCTTGCCAGGCGGCAGGCTGGTCTATTCACGGTATGACGCATGCACACTCGCTCGCTCTGGCAAAGTTCCGCAATCCAACGGAAGTGTGTTGAGTGCCAACAGAGGGGGGTACAGGAGAAGAAGAGTGCCTGAGGGAGGGCGAGATATTATGCCGTACACCGGGCGTGGATACCCTTATGTACCCGTCGGTGGTCTCTCCCCACCCCCCCCCCATCGCCTCAAGTATTATATTTGCCCACGTCGCTCGTTCGATCTACACACCCCAAACGTCAACCCGGAACCCCATATCACATGGGAAATATGGGGAACAAAGCGGAACACCACCATGCCCTGGGAGCAAACGCCTCGGGGGAAGAAGACGACAAGGAATGATGTCACTGATAAGCACTGTTATGCAACACACAGGGCGATGACGAGCGTTCATCTTTTGCTCTAGCTTTGAGCTCCGTAGAACGTCATCTATGGTTGAGAAGAAGCATGCAACAGTGGCCGTCAGTTACAAAGAGAGAATAGAGAGATAAATTGAGCTTTTTTTGCAAAGTAAGGACAGGCAACCTTATTCAGAACCATTTTATTTTCGATAGGTGGTGAGGGAGGTCGCTGGAATAATAGAAGAACAGTGCAAGTCAAGCGGGCGCTCAAAGTTGAACAGAGCAAACGATTTCGAGCTTATAATAGCGAAGAACGACGGGAAAATGATGAGGAAAAATGACGATCCCTGTGCGAAATTAGCATATACTGCGTGTTCGTTCGTATCGAGCAGAATGATGTGATGCACTGACTGAATGCGAACGAGCAGATTATATGGAGGAGTGACACATGCCGGGCGAGAAATCACTGCATAATTTTCGGTAAGCGCTAGGACCATTCTGTGGCTATTTACATAGTCTAGACAATTATTATCTTGAGCTAAAACGTTCTGCTTGTGCTATGTTCAAGACGTATTCCAGCAATCTTTCGGGCAGAACATATCGCCGAAAGCACACAGCATTCCGCGCGGTGAAGAATGTGTCTAATAGCTAACTGACCACTATTTTTGAATTTTCTCAAAAGAGGCTACATAAACCAATCTACACCAAATTTTCGGAGGGGTTAGGTTGCGAACTTAAGTTTTAAATTTAGAATTTTCCATTCATTGGTTCGCACACAGGATCGGATCTTATGCGTGGAAACCGCTATTCGCTATTAGAACGTTTGGAATGCTGTGAGCAGGGCTTCGCAACACTCATTGAAAAAAAAACTATATTACAGCTATTGAAAAGCGAGCAAACTTGTATATATTAACATTCTTGAAAGTGAACACTGACAATATAGGTATTTAAACGTCCGATGGCACAGCTGTTTTCTGTACAGTTGTGTGTTGTCTGGCATCATTATCGCGATAGCTCATGCGCAGCGGTCGAAAAAACCACTAAAACTCTCGATTGTATACCCATTGAGGCCCACAGGTACAGGTATATAGAGAAATCCGTAGCAATACGCTATTTCTAACTCTGCATTTTCATAGGTTGTATCTTCGAAAGATATATATATATATATATATATATATATATATATATATATATATATATATATATATATATATATATATATATATATATATATATATATATATATATATATATATATATATATATATATATATATATATATATATATATATATATTACCAGCCGGGCTGCGCCACTCCAAAGAACGATCAATCCCAGTGTTCAGAATGTGCGGGATTCCTCATAGAAAGGGGCTACGCGCCGCGAAGCGTCGCCCCTTTCTATGAGGAGTCCCGCACATTCTGAACACTGGATTTGATCGTTCTTTGGAGTGGCTCACAGACGTTTAGCGAATTATATAATAGTATTGACAAGTTCCACGAAAGTTGACAAAATGTACGCAAACGATTGCGAACTGTCTATGCAAATACGCACGTTAATCTACCTCTCCGGCTTCAATTTTCCAACGATTCTACTAATCTCTGCCATGGTCACACGTAAGGGGTCAATTGAATGCCGTATTCAGCTCGAATATTTTGTTATTTCAACCAAAAGTATTAAATCGTTCCATTTTTGTGGACAACTCCCGTGGAACCTCTAATAGCTTGCACGTGAATGCAAATATCATGCAGTTTTTTTGTTTGCATTAGCACATCTGACAAATGCAACACAACAAAAAGCAAGCGCAATTCTCTGTATTCGACTGTAATTTGCCAGAAACAGTTGTCCCTGCAATACGCATTATATGATAATACGGGCAATTGTGGACTCAGAGAGAGTAACCGAACCAGCGTTGTTGAGATTATGATCTTAGGCAACACGTCACAGACCATTCTAACAACTCAGATTACTCAATACTCTTTGTTTTCACTCCGTTAAGATTCTCTGAACAATGGATAATGCATTGACAGCATGTACCTAGCTGTGAAATTAAAGGAAATGTCCCACGAAAATAATCGTAACTGAGTTAGTCGTTGGAAACATATCAGTATGGTCTAGACAACAAGATGTGCAAAAATCCCGATTCGAAACGGCTCTCTAGCCCTCAGTACGGCCATCTGAATGTGTGGGATCCGGTAAATCTTGTGGGGTTGTTTGTAGTTTCAACCAAGCACTCCCCTCTCCAAATATACCCAGTGGCATCGCCTGATCTCCACCGCCCACACATCTACAGACCTTCGCCCCTTCCATTGCTCTTCCCTTCCCGCTCCACGGAGAGCTAGACCGAGCAGGCAATGCCAGGGGTTATTTAGCTAGTCGGTCTAGACTACAAACTACCTCACACGATTTACCGTATCCTATACATTCATATGGCCGTACTGAGGCCTAGAGAGAAGCTTCGAATCGGAATTTTTGCACAACTTGTTGTACAAACCATACTGCTATGTTTTCAACGACTAACTCAGTAACGATTTTTTTCGTGGGACATTTCCTTTAATCCGCGAGATTTGCAATCACAATTTTAACCTTTTTATCAAATCGCTGTACTTTCTTACCACGTGCGTATGTCTTTCTGTTTTTTCTGAGTTTTCTTTTAATTTTGAGGTTATGCATTTTATGAACATAAAAAAAACTAAATGTTCATGCTCCTGAGCAGGAGTGCTTCAATAGTTACAACATTTTCTGTTAGAAAACTGTTGACTGGAGTTTTTGTAGCGGTGCGTCTTTTCTCTGATTGCTGCTAAGTATGGGACATTTGCCTGATGTAAAGAGAAGTGTCGTGCATACTCCTCTACCTAGCCTCTCATTCTTCTTGCTCTCTTTATACGGCAACGCTCTCTCGGCGGAAATCGCAATGATTAAGGCTCACGGAACATTTTCCTCACCTATTTACAGTTTTACACCGTTTATCTGAACAAACAGTGAAGGGGAATTCAAAGGAAGTTGCATTGCTTATTCATTCGTGTTCTGACACGGCAAGTAAAGTTCACGAACGCGGACTGCACCCTATCTTTAGCCGTCCAGTCGTCCAGACACACAGGCACAGACTGGAATCGAGAAATGATAGATAATATTTATCACCTGCCCAGGGTGTAGTACCACTCACAATAATGTACACCCTCTACATACTGTGTTTGTTGACCTTAGATTGTGTAGATTTAAGAAATTACGCCTAAGACTGATATAGTCTAGAAAATCGGAACGTATAAATCGCGATTCCGCGGCTACGGTGTTTAGCGAATTTTTCGCGCTTTGAATAGATACCATTTCACTCGTAGACAAGAAAGCAGGAACATCGATAGCTTTTTGAGATCAGCCGCGCGTCTAATCTGGGAAAAAAGTTGATCAAATAAATGCTCAATTAATTGCGACCTTTTTCTCGTCTTTTTTTCTCTGACTCTCTCCATTCCCACACTCTTTTCCTAGGTCGTCATTTATTGAGCAATTAATTGCGACCTTAATTGCGCAGCTTTTGCTCGCCATTTATGGCGAGGAGGTCAGAGAAAGG
>LS917045.1:20780-39233 GCA_900490955.1 Micoletzkya japonica | reverse complement strand
TACCTAACAATAAGGAGGGTCATGACCGCTTAAAGGGACATGGAAGTAAA
This sequence comes from Micoletzkya japonica, assembly GCA_900490955.1. Taxonomy (NCBI): domain Eukaryota; kingdom Metazoa; phylum Nematoda; class Chromadorea; order Rhabditida; family Diplogasteridae; genus Micoletzkya; species Micoletzkya japonica. Next base: position 39,183 of record LS917045.1, on the reverse strand, counting down.
AATGAAAATGAAAAATGAAGGAATGTTCAAAATATGCTCTTGAGGGATAGCAATGTGCTCCTCAGAGGGCCTTTAATGTGAGTAGTGTAATCCTCTAAGAACAATCGATATTTATCAGCTCGTGTCATGTTCCGTGAACTGCGCATATTGCGTCGGTTTTCCGTGTTAGCGCAATATTAATTTACTCATAGGCTTTCCCGCCGTCTACGACCGTAAATAAGTTGAATACGACTCTAAAACAGCCAAAAATGATAAAAACCTGAAAAGAGCAACAGAGAAATGCCCAATTAATTGCCCAATTAATTGCGCAATTTATTAGGAGCTCGAAATAAATTGACCAAATAATTGGCCATCTTTTTCCCCAGATTAAACGTGCGGCAGTACCTCCTAGAGTTTCGGATAGCATATAAATACTAGAAGTTGATTGAATCGCTTTGAAAGGTAGCGGAATCTGCGCTACGAACGGAACGATTATACCTCCCCTTTTTCTCTACTATAATGAGGCGAAATTCCCACGTATTATTTACGAAACAATTCCGTTCATACACTCATATTTTCTTCATACCACTTCGCTCTCGCGTCGGAGATATTTAGGAGTGAAACGATTGACGGAACATTTTTCTCATTGTCGGCCATATTAGTTTGCTTCATCCTTTCACAGCATTACGCCCGGAGAAGAATGTGTCTAATAGCGAAATGACTACTATTTTTTTTCTCAAGAATGACTGAACCAATCTGTACCAAAATTTCAGAACTTGTTGAATTCATAGCGGCGAGCTGGCAAGCGAAACCAATAAAGCTTTTCCAGTTAATGATATCTAGATACCGCCTAACACATCCCATGCGCCAGGTGCATTTATTCCGGCTAAAAGCCACTAGCCGGAATGGCTCTTTCCCCCTCTAGACGCTCTCGGGGCAATCCAATCTCACCGTCTTTATTATTTATGATTCTAGCGGTTTATGGTCTTTTAGTTATATCACTATGTACTTGTACGACACTGGTCCAGCATGGTCCAGATGGTTCAAACCTACTACGAAATCGCGTGTATTTAATGAAAATTCCTAAAATTGTAGGAATGCTGCATTCAGGATTTGCAGCATAATATAAAATTTGTTATGTATAAATTGTTTTCTACGCAATCCACGGCAGTCCAAATCTGAGTCAAATACCTTGAAATTGGTGCTTTGCCATTTCGCGTAAAAAAAACTAAGTCTCGCGTTCCAATTGGAACGAGCAATATAACGTTGCTAAAATGGCTTTATCTCTCCTAGAATAACTTCTTCAATTTGCGGAAAGATCGCTCATGATCTCACCTTCCAACTCTAATAGATTCATTTTTCTTTAGCAATTAAATGAGAGAAGTATGAAAATCTCTAGCAATGAGTATGCACTTTTACATTGTTGTAGGCAAAGGTCTACGAATTGCTCGCTTTCATTATTTTTTCTCACTTTTCTGCTGTTTTCGCACAAAATTTCTGCTACATTTTGAGAACAAACTTTCTGCGCCTGTTTCAGTCATAGCGGGTAAATACCAATCTTGTGCTTCTACCAGGGAGCAGGAAACGGACCATTTTCATGGTTACGTTTCATAAACCTGCCTAAATGGGCAACATCCGTTCATAAAGTGACATTAAACGTAACCGAAATCTTGTTCCGTTTCCCGTTCTCTAGGTATATATAGCTTTTACCATTTCGTTTCTCCCAGGATGACTCTCCTCCTCGCCACTCGTCTAGTCATCGTCTCTCAGTTCCTCCTCACCACGATTCTCAACCTGCTCATCCTCTTCATTCTCTCCCGTCGACGGCTCACCCGTTTCCAATGGCTGACTACCGTAACCGTCGCGGTGTACGGTACCCTGCTGGGACTGGTTGAGTTGACCACGCTCTGTGTAAGTAATATCAGCGACTTTTGGAGATATCGCGATATCATTCTATTGGTTCCAATGATGAAAACGCATTACTGATTGCATTCTGCATCTGTCGCTAGGGCAAAATCAGCCTCATGCTGCTGATTGATTCTCAATCAGAATATAACGGAGGGACCAATTATTCCATTATTGATGCATGCCTTCCCGACCTTGCAGCTGCACGTCTTCAGTTACGGTGCCTTCGCCATGGTGTTGACCTCTCCCCTGGTCACGGACCTTCCCCGACCCTCCTTCGAGACCCTGGTCACCTTCTACATCAGCTACTTCATCCTCAACTGGGGACTTATCCCCTCCGCGTCCGTTATGCAGTACATGGTTCTGACCAGGTGAGACTCTCTCTTCAGCAACTTTCTGACAAGTTGTGGACTTGTGGGGGAAGTGCAAAAACAGTTTCACCAGCGGGTGATCGAACCCCGTACCTACCGCACCCCAGTCCCCCACCTTACTCGCTGCGCCACGCCGATTGCTGACAGACGGCTCCTCCCAGAGTCTGAAGTGGGAGAAGCCCGCAATGGTGTAGACCCACCTGAAAAGAAGTGCTCATTTTCACCCTTCAAAATTGCGCGTTGCAAAAATAAACAACTGAAAACTTCTTAGTTTTTCATGCTCTTTCGAATGGTACATGTTTCCTTTGGATCCGTTTCCGCGAGCTCAGACCATCTCCTTGTGAGTTTGAGCAGGTACCTTACTAGGTACTACCTATATCTTCTTAGATGCATTCAAGATGCCATCGAATTGTTAGGAGTATCCCTAAAAATACTAGGGGTTGACAACCAAGCGCGATTTGCGTATTATTCGTCTAACTCTAATCATTCTTTTATGTTATTCCTCGGCATGATGAATGTACAGAACAGTGGGAGTGACGTTTACTGACGGAATTTTTCCTCGATTATTTTATCCTCGATAGTCTATCGGAGAATAAAATGCAGGCAGTTCCCTTTAGAAACAATAGATAAATCGAGATTTTTCTAAGCTCTTTCAGGAAGCGATACTCGTTACAAATGCAGCTTCTCGCGGCCTATTCCGTGCCCGCCGTGGTTATGGTTCTGACCGTGGTACGTGACATCACATAAACACCCCATAATGAGTTCAGATTAATCCCGACCTGACTAAATATGTGTAAATTGGATTAGACGAAAGGTTCACAAAAAAAAGAAGATTCGGAAAATGCAGTAACTTGGCATGAAGTTGAGGAAATAATTAGCTCGAATATATTTCAGCCTGTGGTTCCTTTCATCTTCGTGCCCAGGGACCAGGAGGACGCGTTGAGGAATTTGGCCGAGGTCATCTTCAACAACGCCGTCGAACTGGACAGCTTTCGCTACGTTGGCTTCAACTTGGTGCACGAGACGGAACAAGTAAGCTTCGGCTTCCTTTATATTTTTCATTGGGATAAAAACTCACGAATAACAGGAATGTTTATGTGTGGTATTCCTCATGTAGATAGAGCCATACCAAAACCTGCGTAAACGCCGTTCATAATCATATCTATAGTTGAGGAAAATGTGGCCCCTCATTGTCAGTTGCTTTCATTTCTATTTTAGAGTTGAGCAGTATGAAGGGAGTCCAGAGGAAGTAGGAATGGCGTTTACTGACGGAGCTTTTTCTCCAATATTATTGACGAGAAATTTCCGTTAGTAAGCTCCTTCCACTGTGCTCTCTCTCTCTCTTCATACCGCTTCGCTCTCTCGTCGGAATAGGAATGAGATAACTGACGGAACATTCTCCTCAACCGTAATGTATTTCGTCAGATGCACGTCCACCGTCTGATCATCTCAGCCGGCATCTATGCTGCATTCACGCTGGCCTACGCGGCCTTGATGATCTTCGGTCGCCGGGTTCAGCGAATGCTCACATCGTATGGAGTAGAGGGACTGAGTGATAGGACTCGCGCCATGCATCGACGATTCATGCGAACTCAGTTCTTGCAAGTGAGAATCCTTGAAATCTTTTTATGACCACCATTATAAAGTACCCTGTGCATGAGTTTGTAAGCAATCGAATCGTCGCCAGGTATACTATTCAGAGTAGACGAGCTAAAATTTAAATTTTCTTAAAACTTCCATTTCTTCAAATCGGTTATGTCGTCAACCTTGGCTACCATATCTGCGGTTGATGTGTTTTCTCAAAATATGGCGAACTCGCTAAAAATCGGTTCAGGGCTTTCTTCCGTTCGTGCTCTTCCTCATTCCCATAATGTTCGGCGTTATTTCCACGCTTACCGGCCAGGAATTCGGCGGTGCTTCGGTCACCCTGTCCTTTGCTATGTATTCCGTTCCTATTCTGCAGGTAACTCACCCAGCATAATTTCGTCATCTAATACATACAATTATATTGTTGGATTATAAAAAGTAAAATTACAGGCCGTGATTATTTTACTATTCTTGGCCAAGTCGGTCATACGCCCGGTCAGAATCAGCATATCCGAAACCGTGGGCACGAATAAGCTACCGTCGTGACCGTTTACTGGTCACCGCGTTTTAGAAATAATAAATTATTCACCGGCTTGTTCATTGACGTTCCGCGTTTTCACTTGCTCAATATGCGATGACATGGTTTGTACAGAAATCTGAAATGGCTGTATAAAATTAGAACAAGAACTGATTCAACGTGGTCCACATTCCGGCGTTCGATCCGCAAATCCGGATATATCGTCTCTCGAGTGGGTGGGTGGGAAGTGAAGGTAAGCGCAGCGGTGCCGATATTATTGGAGGAAAACGAACGTTAAAAGAGCTGCGCATTTCTTTCCGCTAAACACCATAAAACTTCAGCCGGAGCCGGGGATTAGCCTAAGCTGGCATTTTGCCAAGAGAGTTTCACTGTATTTAGCGGAGTGCGCTGCAAAGATTTCCCAACGTTCGTTTTCCTCCAATAATACCAACCTTCCGCCGTCTGTGACGGAGAGATAAAGACAGAGGGAGGGAGTGTACGAGCCATTATTCGTTCAGCCGTTATTCGCTCACTATGAAGCGCAACGACATCCAGGTTACTACTGTCCTTCTCTGCTTTATCTTTATTTAGAAGGCTGACGGTTGCATTTATAAATGATTTTGATGCATTTTGACCACAAGACAGTCTTGTTTTGCCTCGGTTTATCGCGCTTGCTGAAAACTCGGCGACCGAGTTCGCGTAGCGGGAGGTTCACGGACGTTTAGAGTCAAAAGCGAAAAAGGTTATTCTCAACTAATAGGGCCTACGCTGCGTGGGGATTGTGGCAGTGCTCTGCTTTCACTTCCTCTCAACCACCTTCAGAAACGGCTACCTCGGAGTTGACATGTGAGTCATGTTTAGAGATTGTCCTAATCGATATAGCGCTAGCGCGACGTTCTGAAGACATTTCCGAAGGAGTGACGTTCGCGTGTAGTATTAACGCGGTCAGCTCTCGTCTTAACAGACTTAGCGCGTACTCTGTGTAGTGTCGCGCACTTTTTTGATAGCATCTGGCTCCCCCCTCGAGCTCATTGTGCTTTGTTTTCAGCTAACATAAGACGATAACGAAATTAGTAAAGAAAAAACGGTATAGAATAAAAAAATAAAACATCCTTTACAGGGATACGAGGAGCGAACGGCCCGTGAGATGCGTATCTTCCGGAAGACCAACAACGATAAAGTATATATGCATTAGATATAAATTCCACCAGAGTTGGCCATTAGTTCCGATACGATTGCAAGCTTTTGTTTTAAATGACGAACTTTTGAACGCGGATAGTGCTACAATTTCACCTCTCACGCATAGCATATCTATCTAGATCACCGGAATCATAACGTATTTGGAGCCAGAAAGGCAGCTCAGAGAACGCATTAGCGTGAACAGTGCGCAATCGTTTGCGTACTTTTGGACAACTGTCGTGAAACTTGTAATATCACTCTATTATTTTCATCATTTTCACCCATCGCGAGAGAGCGAAACGGTGTGAGGAGAGTGCAGACAAAGCAGGAATAATGCTACGGACGGGAAACTTTCGCAGAGTGAAGTGATGAGAGCAAAAATGGAGCTGGAAAGTTTAGATGCCAAGGCAACTTCTGAGTACTATGAGCAGCACTTTGTCGAGCATTAACTAGAGCGTAATTATGCCTTCAGGTGATCATCAACAACATCGCGGAGGTCCTCTGTGACGACGAAAGCCAACAACACTTGTCATCCGTGGGTGCTCTTCAGCAATTGCTGAAGAACGTAAAACTTGCCATGTCCTCGGCTACTTCTGGCTTTCGGGGCAAAATTTTTAATTTCTTCTTGCATTCCTGAAGAGTTTTCCCATTTATCGCAATGAAACGTTTGCTGGCGGAACGCTTTTTATGAATACGTGGCTACCGCGAAATTCCGCGATTGTCTATTCGACTCTGACGCTCCTGTGCGGTTTGAAATCAATAACATTTAGGTATGACGCGGGCACGCGGCGGCACTCGTTCCTCCGGGACCAATCAGGCCATTTGACGGACTATGGAATGGCCCGGCTCGGTCCCCTGTACAAGCAGCAGTCGCTCGATCGGGCGACAGCCATGACAGAGGCGAGAAACGGAAATGGCACGGGCTTTTTCTAGCCCGTCCCTGTCTCATGGCACAATGGAATACGCTTCGCTTATAGAAACTAGGCAAAATAGTGAGAATAATTGAATTCCTATGCTCGTTACTCGCTCTATAGAGAACACGTGTATCGTGGACACCGGTATATCCTTTCTATTTACATAATATTGCAGTGAATGTGAGCCCTTTCTTGTAAATCTTACTTGAAAATGAAGCGTCTGTTAAGACTATTTTACCACTTACTCATTGACTAGTCCAACTTGTGTAGACTCTCAAAAATGCACTGCTCCAAATTTGTACTGTTTTACTTAAGCTTATGATTAAAACATGCACGACAAAGAGTGAGATTCGATCTGGAACACAGCATAATACGCTAAGATAATAAATAAAAACGAGCATCCTCGCCTGCGGAGAGGCCAATACAATTTTTTCTGTGAACGTTTGCTCTTTCTTCTAAATACATAATCAAAATGCAAATTTGCATGCGAGGATGAAGTAAAGCAGCAATGGCAAGTAATGCAGACATCGATTTGTGCTGAGGAGGAAAGACTTATAAATATCGTATTAGTAGGCTAGGAAATGACATTCGAGCCTTTTAGATAGTCTTGCTTCATGATTATTTAACAGTACTTTGCTTTCTATCCCCGCGGAGAACGAAGCATAACTATCAAAAAGACCCGAAGGACATGCTCTACTCATGAGCATACCGGGATCTACAGAAGAACTATGAAACTCAGTTGGATACCACCTATAAGTTAACTGGGAGTATGCAATTAGGGGTTTATGTCTACGGTACATTTTTCGCAGACAAAATGTCTCGACATTACGTTTTCCTTGGTTGAGCATACAAAGAACAAAAACCGGGATAACATTTGAAAATCCTACCAATAAGTTATAAATATTATATATCGGATGCGGTTGGTTCATGTCAACAGTAAGAGCAGCACTACCGCACACGCAAAACCGGCAGAAGTACCTGTAAAATAATATTCTTTACGATCGCAGAAAGCCACAAGTAGATAGGTCTAGTCTACCCTATCTTATCCTACATTTTTCGGATAGAAATAACTACACAACGAGCGAGAAAATATGAAACTATGAGAATTCAAAACAGACCCTCGCTCGTTCCACTCGCGTTCGCAGGATCGGTACCATATCGCTCACTCAGTGGGTTGGCCTGCAAATTATGTGCAAATCAACGCATAAATGACTTCTACTTTCTAATTTTCATTATCATTGTTTGCAGTCGCATTTCCCGAACCTATTTTTTCAGGAAATGCGAATATTGGAGAAAAGCTCCGTCAGTACATTTCTACTGACCGAGCTTTTCTCCAATAATACCATCTCATCGTACCCGATTTCGTTCCGGCTTGAGTTTCTCCCTTCGGAAAGCCGTCGAAAACGACTGCAGACTGGCGAGTGCAAACTCAGCTTGCAACTCAAAATAAACTATTCATTTTATAAGTTCTGGCACTCTGAATAAATATTAGTGTATATTAAATAAAATAAATAAATAAACTAGATAAATAAATAAATCAAATAAATACCTTGTCCAGAATCAGGACCTTATCGGTAAGCAACGGGGCGGATATCTGAATGGCCTCGTCGGGGGCGGTGGGAATGGGCACGGTCGAGGTGGAGGGACGGACGACGGAGGTACGGGCCTTCTTCGACCGAAGCGGGCGGTCGAACGAAATCTGATAGGATCGACTCTCAAGCGTCGACGCTCATCGAGCAACTACGGTTGAGGAACGTGCTAGAGTGAGACTATCGAATACGTTTATATTCTCTCCATATATCATTCCCTTCATTCGTCTTCACTCTCTCGGCGTGCCTGATCGCATTATCTCATTCGATAGTCGCACTCTAGAAAATGCTCCGTCTGTTGCCGCCATCCATATCTATTCATGATGCGAGAGCGAGCTAAGCGGCATGTAATGAATAAGAGATGATTGCCGCACGCGGTATCTCATTATTGGCAATGGTTAATGACAATGGAAAGAGTTCCAGAACTTATAATGCTCGCATGATAAATATTTATTATTAGCCGATTATTAGCCTTTTTCATTATTATTTATTATTACCTTGAGCGCGAACCGCATGCCGAAGATGCCGCACAGGCCGCACGCGGCCCCGCTAGGGCACGGCGTCGACGAGTCCGCGAGGGCTGCAATATATTGCACATTTCACGAATATCCCGAATATCCATCGATGTCATATCTTTTTGCGTAACAATTTATGCCGCTTTTGCGCTTTTTATATGAAGCCTGAAGCATTCGTATAGTAGAGAAAAATGGAAGATATAATCGTTCTGGTCGTAGCGCCGATTCCGGTGCCTTTCATACTGATCTTGTCAAATTCTAATATACATTATGCGAAGCTCTGGGAAATACTGATCTCAAAAAGCTATCCATTTTCCTGATACCTTGTCTTGGATCGGAATGATACCGTTTGAAAGCGTGAAAAAATCGCTAAACACCGTAGCGGCGGAATCACGAATTATACGTTCCGATTTTCTAGACTATAAGGTTACTCACAGGTGTAGTAGTAGGTCTTGCCGGCCTTGAAGGTGCGCGTAGCGTAAGGGTTAGGAGAGTGCGGTCGAATTCCGACCTGGCGCACCTGGAAATAACCACTAAAAAGCTATAGAAACTTTCTCACTTGCTTAATAATAGGTTTCTTGTATACCTAGCACAGCACCAGCTACGTATTAGAATTAGAGGTTGAAGAAAATTTAAGAAGATCGTAAGAGCAGATATTGTACCCCTTCGTCGTGGCAGAAGATGAATTCCCGTGTAGCATTGGCGCAGACTTTGGGTGAACAAGAGTTGAAGCAATCCTGAGTCACCTGGAAGCATTTATTTCGTTTCGCAAATACTATCATATGCATAAATATGTAAACAAAATTCACCTGAACATGGAAAAGATAACAGGCAAACCCTACGATTTCCCTATGGGCAAGAAGGTTCCGTCAATCCCACTTCCAAAAAAGAAAGCGAAGTGACGGAGTAGACGAAGTAGGAATGAGCTTACTGGCGGAACTTTTTCGTCTATCAATACCTGCAGTATACGTCCCGGATACTCGGCATAGCACAGTACGCGAAGCGTCGAGTACAACGGCTTTTTGATGGTGATTGAACCGTTCTTGAAGCTGCAATCAGCGATTTTTCTTTACGATCAGCAAGGTAGGGGGCCAAATTTCGGGCGACACTGGAGCGCAATTGCGAACTAAGTCAGTGCGGAGCTCACTTTGGCACAGTTTATAGCCTCTATATTTTTTTGTAATTTCAAGTGAGATCTTTGACCAGCTAGGTTCTCTCCATAGGCCAGTTGGTCTTTGCGGAAACGCTCCATTTCCGAACGTCAAAGGAGCGCGCGCGAGGGGGACAGGAGAGCGTGGCAGTTCTTTCGGTCCCGTGCCCAGAAGGTCAATAAGGACACCCCCGTAGCATGGCAGGAGAGATCGAGAAAAAAGCGCTTATTTATGGAAGGCTTCTCGTCAACTACCGTTTACCACTCATAGAAAAATAGACTCTCCGTTCTTGTTTGTTCTTCCAGACATGTTTGAGATATTACAATAAGGTGGGGGAGAGAACCAGAGAGAGGCTCGGAGACTCACAATTCGGGCGTCCAGTGCACGTCCAGCGGGTCGTCCGTCGGCGTAGCTTCCACCCGACCTACCGCCGACCAGAATACGGTAGTAGCTACCGTAACCGCCAGCAGCATGCCCTGAAAGGATTACGGTAGCTAAATATGGAAGACCAGAGCCGAACCCATTTCCGATCACGTAATCAACTTGAATAAAGCACAGCATTCCTCCCGGTGAAGAATGTGTCTATTAGCGAAATGACTACTATTTTTGAATTTTCTCAAGAGTAGCTCAACCAATCAACATCAAATTTTCAGAATTTGTTGAATTCATAGTGGCGAGCTTAAGTTTTTAAATTTATGATTTTTCGCTCACTTGTTCACCCAAGCGTCATAAAAGCGAATAGCGGTTTTCGCACACAGGATCGTATCCTGTGCGCGAAAACCGCTATTCGCTATTATGACGCTTGGAATGCTGTGACAGCGGAAAATCCTAGGGCATCGTTGACGCAATATATACAAAAACATTAAATTCACAGATAAGAAGTCAACAGCATTCCAAGCGTCATAATAGCGAATGCCGGTTTTCGCGCAAAGGATCCGATCCTGTCGGCGAACCAGTGAACGGAAATATATCAATTTAAAAACATAAGTTCGCCACCATCAATTCAACAAGGTGAAAATTTGGTGTTGATTGGTTTAGCTACTCTTGAGAAAATTCGAAAACAGTGGTCATTTCGCTAGTCTGACACATTCTTCACCGGGCGGAATGCTGTAAGCCAAACATCGAAACAGCCAGCTACGCCTGTCTGACCTTTTCAAAGTGCGCACACGCACAATTACGCGCGCTTTCGCTCTCCGGAATCCGGCTTATAGCCTGGGGGCTTAGTCCCTGAGGGCTTACCGTAATCCCGGGGGGACAGTGAAATCTCCACGACCGTTCGCAGAGGGCGAAAGGACACTGAGACTATTCTCTCAATCTCTCCTTCGCTATCCGAGTGTTTTGCCCTGAAAAGGAACAAGGAGGGAAGCGGGAGGGGGAGGGGGAAAGGTGACAACTGAATGAAAGGTGCCCGCCGGCGGGACATCGAGAGACAAATAATAGCCTCAGGGGAGATATCCATGTCTGTCTGTGTGTCTGTCTGTGTGTACACCTTCTCTCCCTCAGGGGGTATTGTTGCACTCTCCCGCGCCTTTGGGCGGGCAGACAGACGGACACACAGATCGTAGGAGTGACTATAGGCCTAAGATTGTCATCGGATAGTGGTGAGTAGGGGAGGAGGGATATCTCGGCACGGAACGAATGCATTGTGGGTTGGAGTGTTCGCCTCCGGGAAGAAGGGACTGGGCTTGTTTTCTACGAGGGAAGTCTCGCAGTTTGAAGGAACACATCAAAAGCATCTGGGAAAACCAGTCCCAGCAAATCATTAGTGTTCTAGGTGGTGCCAAAATTTAATGCGGAAGAAGTCAAGAAATTGCATGTATTATTGGCAAAAGTTCCGCCAATTGCCGCATTCCCACATTGTCTGCGCTCTCTTCATGCCGCTTCGCCCTCTCGTCGGAAGTAGGAATGAGACAACGGACGGAACGTTTTTCTCAACCATATCTATCTACGTACACTGAGGGATGCGCGCATTACGCGTAAGGAGGGACATGCCCGTTGGGTATTCTATCGCCTGATCTTCAACAGCTGCATCGGCGTATCGTTTCCCTCACCCGCAGTTTGACTGTAAAACAGTTCTGCCTATGGTCTCGTCTGATTGCCAGCTTCTGGCTAACTGATGCGTGCGACTCGTCACACGCACATTGATTGCCTTTCTTCTCAGCTTTCGCTCCCGCTGATTTATAGGCCGAGAGAGCAATTGATAGACGAAGAGAGTAAAGACGCCGAGTGAGAGATGGGAAAGATAGCAAAACCATCCCATCATCACTTCCCCCCCGCCCCTTCCGTTTTCTTAGCCGTTCTTCGAGAGTGAGTGATGTCCAAGGCGGCGGATTCGCTACTGGCCAGGGAAAAGTTAGTTTGAGAAGTTTTATTCCCCCTTTCGTTTCATATTCACATATTTTTCATCGAACCTTGCTTGGATGATTTATTATTTCAATAGTCATTCTCATCTAGGTATAATAGCTTTTTCAGGAATCATCGAAAATTATTGTAATGAATAGTCGATAGCAGTCGATGGTAATTTTTTAGAGTGATTTCCACAAACACCCTAGATATTTTATGTAAATATTATAAAAATACATGCCAGAGACCGCTCGGCGCCCCTTCGTCTCTACCTCTCGGCGAGCCTTCTCGCTCTGTCGGGCGGCTTCCAATTTGGCTACAACCTCGTGCTAATTAACCCGTCCCAGGTATACTATGGTTTTAATTTTAAAAAGATATAGTTTTGAAAAAAAAAAGTTGTCCGTCTTTTCTCTACCTTTAGATCGAAGAAATGTGAAAAAGTTTGCTTCCAGTATGAATAGGACAATTTACGGATTTTGGAACAAGAATCACCGAGTTCTCTCACTTTTGCACAGTCCATCAAGTAGCTATTTATGTTAATTGCTCTCGAACACAGTAAATACAAATGTTCCATGATTTTAGGAGTCCTTCATCAGCTTTCTCAATGCGTCGATGAGGTTCGAAGGTGAACCGAAACTCACAGCGGCTCAGCTCAACGTGAGAATAGCAAAGACGAAGCAAACGCATCAACTATCAAAGATCAAACTACAGTCTACTTTCACATTCCAGTTCCGCTGGTCGATCTACGTCTCGTTGCTTTACGTGGGCATGCTGGTGGGCGCCTTCCTGATTCAGGCTAGTTTTGCTTTGAGAATCACGGGTTTTCAACCCGAATATTGAACTTATAACTTACAACAAATTGGATAATCTAACATTATTGAGATATGCCTAAAGCAAGGATGCGTATTAAGACGATGGCCGACAGTCTCGGTCGCAAACGCACGATCGTCCTCACTACGGTCGGACAGGCGCTGGCTGCGGCCTGCGCCATTCTCGCCTATTTTGTGAGAAAGACCAAACTAGACTGTAGTCCGTATAAGCTAAGATCATCAGCGGTTAGAATAAGCTGACAAGTCTCAAGCTAGATCAAACTTGAAGACTAATTAGATCAAGGATCAAACTAGACTGTAGTCCGGGATAAGGTGCTTCCCAGCTAGTCTCGCATCGACTGTTCGCGGGTTCTCGCCTCGTGCTGGGCCTCTTCCAGGCGGTGGCCGTCGCGGTCGCTCCCATGTACATGTCCGAGAGCAGGTATTTATCGTTTGCGGGAGTTACGGTGTTTAGCAGCTAAACACAGTAAGTCAGGGCAAATTTCCAAAGCCTTCCGCACATCGTTCCACCGGTCCGAATTATCCTCAGTATTACACACTCTCTCTCGTGATTTTTATCCGTTGTATGGATTAGCATAATTTGGATATTAGTGGTTTGCTATACTTACGGTTGAGGAAAAGCTTCCATTAGTTGCGTAATGCCAACCTACTTTGGGCGAGATAGCCGAGCGGTATGAAGAGATGGCAGGCAAAGTAGGAATGAGTGTACTGACGGAATTATTAGAGTCAACGATCGGTAGCATGCATGGACGGGATTAGGGTTGGGAATGTGAACTGTTCTGGAATATGAGCGTTCATTTTTCTGTAGACATTTTCGACCGAGCGGGCGAAAACGTCTACAAAAAAGTGAACGTTCATATTCGTTAATTAGTTCCCATTTCCAACCCTAGACCCTATTGCAGTCCAACCCTAGACCCTATTGCAGTCCAACCCTAGACCCTATTGCAGTCCAACCCTAGACCCTATTGCAGTCCAACCCTAGACCCTATTGCAGTCCAACACTAGACCCTATTGCAGTCCAACCCTAGACCCTATTGCAGTCCAACCCTAGACCCTATTGCAGTCCAACCCTAGACCCTATTGCAGTCCAACCCTAGACCCTATTGCAGTCCAACCCTATTGCAGTCCGCCCTCGTGCCGCGGGGTCATCTCGCTCTCGACAGGGCTCTTCGTACAGATCGCTGTCCTGGTCGCCTCGGTCATCGCCATGCCGCAGGTATATTTCTTTATAAATTTATTTTATTTATTTTTATTTATTTATTTATCGAATACACCGTGAGGCGTGCGGCAGGTAGGGGGGGATGGCAAGGATAGGGAATCTCCGCACAGTGGTTCGCCCACAGGATCGGATCCTATGTGCGGAAACCGCTATTCGCTATTAGAACGCTTGGAATGCTGTGTCCGGGGGGTAGGGGTAGGGATATCCTCACTTCAAAATAAATGATCTTCTACGGGGACAGGGGGATGGTGCTTGTCTAACAAGTCTTCTATGGGGATGGGCAGCCGCGGGAGAGAAGAAGAAGAAAAAGGGGGGGGGGAGACGAAGACGACTTAGGCTAGGGGGCACCTCTGACCAAAGGTTAGAGTGGATTCATCATCTTATCCTCTTGGTGGAATGGGCGCTGGACGAAAGACGAGACGAAATGGGGATCCGACCGTCCGCGATGAGAGAATGAAGGAAAATGAGAGAATTTCCTAGCCCATGCTATCCCTAGATCGACTGCACTAAAAAAAAATATTTTGGTTTGTGTCTGTAAACTTTCGCAACATCCTGCTGAGTCGGTAAAGCTATGACAGAGTAATCTTACCAGTCGTCTCCCCTTCAGTTCCTCGGCAGTCCCACTCGATGGTGGTTACTGTACGCGATCGAACTGTCCCTGCTCCTCCTTGTCCTCATCTTCCTGCCCTTCCTACCCGAATCGCCCGCCCACCTACTAGCACGGTAAAACATACACGCATACACTGCATTACGTAAAGTGTTCGTTGGGAAAATCCCACAAAGAGAGTCCGACCAGTCCGCAATTGCCCGCTCACTCATCAGCAATCCAAAATGTGTGCAAAGAGCGGAACTCATATCATAAGATCGCTCATAATCGCAGCGTATTTCTGCCCCAATCTCTTTCCCAATCCTATGCAGGGGTCGGAGGGAGGCGGCGGTGCGGTCGATCGCTTTCTTCCACGGCGACAGCTCCTTCGTCGGAACGACCGTCGACTGTCTCGCAGAGGCTGTGAGTTTTCCAAATTTTTCTTATTAAAAAAACTTCTTTGTTGCAATGGTTCGATCACTGTAGAAATGATAATTCGCACCATTTCGACAGCTTCACCAGACGAGTGTGATAGTTACTTATCATTCGTGGGCAAAGGAACAATGAGAAGTCGTTGGTGGGCACGTTTCGTACTATTCCAGGTGGCGCACAAGGCCTCTCCCGTGGGTCTGTTCTCCGTGTGGTCCCACAGCACGCACCGTCTGCCCGTCTTCACCGGATGCTGCGTAATGCTGGGCATGGCAGCGAGCGGCATCGCCGGTCAGCCTCGTTTTTTTTTTTGCATTATTAAATGAAACTTTAAAATAAATTAAGCGAAACTTACAATTAGATGAAAAAAGCAATAGGTCGATGTCGGCGTTTTAGGTACTTTTTGAAATTACAGAAATTACTAGACGACTGCTTGTATATCTACTCCTAAAGACGTAAAATTTGCATATTTAAATAATTGGATGAGTTACTCAGTGGTGAACGCGTACGCGGTGGCTACGCTCAAGCGAGTGGGCATGGAGCAGGCCGAAGCCGCGTGGGCCAATGCGGGACTGTGTCTGGTCATGGTGGTGAGCACAAAATGTTCTAAATGTTAAGCGAATGAGTCAAAATCTTTAGGATACACTATTTTCCGTGCACGAATGCCTACCGAAATTAAGCCTATTTTTCGCATCTCGTCCGCTTAACGCTTGCACTGTTGTCAGAAGATGGTGTGATCTTACAGCATTCCTAGCGTTCGATTAGGGAATGGCGGTTTCCCCATTATTATTGACGAAAAAAAGTTGTTCCGTCAGTTATCTCATTCCTACTTTACCTGCACTCTCGTCATACCGCTCCGCGCTCTCGTCGAAAGTAGGAATGAGACGACGTTTTTGAACGGATGGAACGTTTTTTTCAACCATAGAATATTCGCTACGATTGCATGGGTTGGGGCTACGCCTTTGAGGATGCTAAGCCTCTAATCGCGAAAAGGAGCCGGATTCGATGAGGCGAACGGGCCAATCAGCAAGAATAATAACATTCCAATCCAGTAAAATGACAATACTGTCACATGTCATATGTCACTGCCTATCCGCTGTCAGTTCGGCTGCCTGCTGTCGTCCGTCTTCATCGACCGGTTCGGTCGTCGTCCCCTGCTTCTGGCTACCGTATCCCTCATCGTCGTCGTCAACTGCCTCGCCGTCTGTCTGATGCACGCCTTCGACGTGTACAAGGTTAGCGTAAAAGTGCACAACCTCATTTCTAATGCGATCTAAAATATCATAAAACATTGTATAAAAGCATAATATTATTTAAAATGGTACTATCTATTCGCGATTCCATATGTAAAATATTCAATGCCTAGCCAGTAAGAGAATTACGTTTCCTTGAGGACGCCCGCATCGGCTACCTACTCTTCGCAGCTCTATCGACGTACGCCCTTCTGTTCTCGGCCGGTAAGCCCTTCACAGTGTTCTAAATGTTAAGCGAACGAGCCAAAATGCATAGGATACTGTGTTTTCCGTGCGAGAGTTCCAACAGAAATCAGGGTTATTTTTCGGCATCTCGTTCACAGCATTCCAAACGTCATAATAGCGAATGGCGATTTTCGCGCATAGGATCCGATCCTGTAGGCGAAAGAAAGCGGTAATCGAATATCTATGAATTTAAAAACTTAATTAAGTTCACCTCTATGAGTGGGTGCGTTTGCTTTAAAAACTTAGGTTCGACTCTATGAACTCAATAAGCTCCGAAAAATTGGTGTAAATTGGTTCATTCACTCTTGAGAAAATTCAAAAATAAAGGTCTATTCGCTATTAGACACATTCTTCACCGGGCGGAATGCTGTGCGTTCGCTTAACATTTTCACTGTTGTTAGAGCACTGTGACTTCTCAATTTGTGCTTGACTAATACCATGAACAGGCTTCATGCTTGTCTCGCCTCCAATTCGAAACGAAACGATCGCTAGTCAACCGTCGTATCGCAGGTCCGGGCCCTGTAGCCTACTTCATCTCGTCGGAGCTGTGCACTCAGTCAGCGAGGGGCGCGGCCGCGACATGGACTGCAGTAGTGATGGCAGCGGTGTGAGTACATTTGAAAGAGTTATGAGTAGCAATATTAGGAATTCTAGGTGAGAAGATACTACTGTACAATTGAAGAGTACCAAAGGTCTGAATGTTTAATATCTCAGTCGGTACGGACATCTCTCGCATACATTGCCATGCCCTCGAATCTGGACAGCGCGTTCATTTTGCATTGTGATCCACTCACCAGTGGGCTGGTGAAATTTGCGTGGTGAATAATTTACTAGGTGCTGTGTGGTGGTGAAATTTCGTTGAGTGTAGGCTATGCTCGACCAAGCGAACAATAGCTATCAAAAAACCCTAGCGGACGGCTCTAATCACTTTCCCTCGGCAGTCGTACGTTTGTCCTGGCGGTCTACCCGTCGCTTACCGTACTCCTCGGCACGGCCGTCGCCTATTTTCTCATGTTCGTGCCCCTCACGCTCATGGTAAGTACGGCAGCATAGAAATACAGTAACCCCTATAAATATAATAACCTAGAAATAAAGTAACCTATAAATATAGACAATATTATATACCTAGTAACCTAGAAATACAATAACCTATGAATTCAGTAACCTATAGTTGAGGAAAACGTTCCGTCAGTCAACTCATTCCTACTTCCAACGAGAGAGCGAAGCGGTGTGAAGAGAGTGCAGACGAAGTAGGAATGGTTTAACTGACGGAACGTTTTCGTCAGTAATAGAAATACAGTAACCTAGAACATGAACACACGTAATAGGTATTTACGCCAGCACTACTCAACCTAGTTATGCAATAGTAACTTAATCCGAAATTTTGCTTTTGACGTTCAGGTGCTCATCTTCCTCTGCTTTCGGCTGCCGGAAACGCGCCACCGATGACCTCACAATTGTCACCGACGATCAAAGAATGGATAGAGATAAATCAGAAATGCATGCTTTTCAGTTCTCTGTAGAGCCGCACGACAATATTGAAAGTGCTAATGATAGTCATCACAGTGTTCTGCCAACAGACAAAATGTTAAGCGAACGAGATGCCGAAAAATAACCCTGACTTCGGTAGGAACTCTCGCACGGAATACTATATATATATATATATATATATATATATATATATATATATATATATATATATATATATATATATATATATATATATATATATATATATATATATATATATATATATATATATATATATATATATATATATATATATATATATATATATATATATATATATA
>LS913205.1:10485-24298 GCA_900490955.1 Micoletzkya japonica | reverse complement strand
CGGTCGGAATGCTCTGTTCACAGATGATAGGAGTTCCGTACTGTCAATCATACTAAACACAATAAGACAGACCTTCATCACAATTGTGCAATAAGGGAAGCGATACTCCTGACCTCTTCCACCCGGCCGCGTGGCGCAATGGATAACGCGTCTGCCTACGGAGCAGAAGATTGTAGGTTCGATCCCTACCGTGGTCGTATTTTTTTTTATTTTTTTCAATTTGGCTCTCCCCGCTTCGGTGATGGAAATCGTTTTTAAATAGCCCTGTGAACTCTTTACAGATGATGTCCGTTCCGTGCTGTAGATCAGACTATCCTGGTAATGGTTTACAGAACTGTGTTTTTAGTGCTTCGAAAATGACTTTATCATAAACGCTGTGAAGTAAGTGAGAATCTACTGGCACCGAGCGACAATGTGAGATCTAATTGTTAGGGAACCCGAAAATTTCATTTTGAGGAGGGATATCAATGAATATTTTTTAGATTTAATCATTGATTGGTATATCACTATAAGGCTCTGAACGTTCAGAGTGGGGTCTCCCGTGTAGAAAACTGCGAGGTGGGCGTGTATCGCCAAACCCGGCTGGCCCAGGACGCCCCGCGTCACGGCGTGCGCAGGAACGAGCGCTTGAGGTACTGCAAAGGAGAGGATGGTCAGAGGGCGAACGGGCGCCGAATCGCCTCTTTCTCCTCGTCGTAGGCGAACATCCGGAAGGTACGGTAAACGACGTGGACGAAGAAGCAACCGATGAAGATGAGGAGGGCGAGGAAGGAGAGGAGAAGGAGGCCGAGTAGGGGAAGGCCTGCAAGGAGGGAGGGTGAGGGGATTGCGACTAGCCACAACTTACAAACTCCCTCTGTACTCGACGAAGTAGGTATAGGTATGAGAGAACTAGAATTATGAATGCAAAGGTCGACAAAATATTATAGCTACGGAAATAATTTTTTTCAAAGAAAGCGTTCGTTTTATATGGGTAAAAAATAATTTCTTAAAATAGATAAGTGAAAGTATAGTGGATTAAAAAGATCCGTCCGAGAATCATTCCGACTGTAAGGCGAGAGAGTGTGCAAAGGTGAGAGAATTAGACTCATTTTGGAACGAAAGAAACTGACGGATAGGTTTATTCCACTATATTCGTTTATTTAAAAAAACTCCAAAAAACTCTCTATTAAAAAGACTCTCTATTACCCGGCTTCTCCTCGGGGGGGCCGAATCCACCAAACGGCAGGACCATCTGCGTCGGCCGGGGTTCCCTGCACGAAAACACTGAATAATTCCCGGGCCGGACCGTCGGTTACGGTAACTTCCGCCTGCCATCATCAGGCCAAGCGGCTATATTTGGAGTTCTTCATATAAAATTATGCAAAGTTATACTGTCGATTATCGCAGTCAAATTTGCGTTCTGATGATGATGATTCCGTCAGGCATTGGCCACTGCGCATATATGAACTTTTGGTTTTGCGCTTTCTTCTAAATGATATCAGGAATGCGTGGAAGAGAAAGCTGAATATGAGGATCGACAATAGTTACCGTCCAATCTGCTGCAGGAAGGGCCGGGCGAGGTCCGTGCCGCGGGCCATCCGAACCATGCACCAGATGAAGAGGATGACGAGGCTCCCGTTCCACAGAAACTATAAGGCGAATTGGGGGGAATGCCTGAGGGCCTCACGCATTTATCATACGTCTGCCCATGCACAAGCAGGGGGATAGTATAGCGTGAATCGCGGATGAGAGCGGAGCATGTATCATAGGGCAAGGGCACGATTTGCTTGAGATCGAGAGATTCCCGAATGATAAGTGCGATTATTGAAGACGGTAAATGGACATGACCTAAGGGGGGAGAAGACTAATTTGATAAGCTTACGTTGAAGACGAGAAAGGGTCGAAGGAGGGCCGATTTCCGCTTGTGAATGCCGCGCAGAAGGCAGATTACAGTGAAGAAATCAACGAACAGAACGCTAACCTGAACAGATAGAATGAATATCTAGTGAAGAAGCATGTTTTTTTTCTTTCATGGTGTTTTTGAGCCAGTCAAATCAGCAAAATTCGGTTTGAATAAATAACAAAAACAGAGATAATCGCAAAATAAGAGGCGACCTCAAAGTACGGGTTGAGCCCGAGTCTGCCGACGCCCATGAGAACGAGCAGGGCATTGAGCAGGACCGACACGAGCGACAGGCCGCCGATGATACCCGAGCCCTTCTGAACACATGCTCAAATATTCTCAAAGATTAGCTGGCAAATTGCCAAATCAACCCCGTTTTGACCCTGAAGCATGCCCATTCACGGTAATATTTTTTCGCCTCTCCAAGTTTATTTTCCGGCCTTTTCTTTCGTCGCTATTGTTTCTATTCCCTGGCCGTTGCAAGCGTATGCGTTGCTTCGCTCCTCAGTCGGTCCCGTTTATAAACCTCGGCGCTCAGCGGGACACGTGTTTCGCGTGTTTCGTGTAAACTCACGGCCGTGTGATGAGACATTCGGAGGATCAGCTCTAGGCCATGAATACGCTTCGTTTCTGAGCCCCTACACCCGGAACACGAAAATGTTCCCTGAGGCACGTCAGCACCTGCTAATCAGTTGTAGCGCGTTGATTCCCTGATAGCCGACCGATAGGTGTCTATATTCCGGCAAATACTATTGACGAAAAAGTTCCGTCAGTATCTAAGCCCATTCCTATTGCGTCTGGCGTCTCTTCATACCTCTTTCGGGGAAGTAGATAGGAATGAGACAACTGACGGAACCTTTTCCTCAACCATATCTGCATATTTTTAAACTAAACAAAGTCCAGGCCAAGCCCCTCTGTGTAATGTCATATCTGATCATACTCACTCCGTAGGTCCCCTCACCTCAACCAGCCAACTCATCTTCCCCTTCCATTATCACCCCCCCCCCACTCTTCCCAATCAACAAATGACTCGTTCCATCTACCTTACGCCTTTCTCTCCACTGGTGTAAGGCCCACTCCACCACCTAGTCACAACATACTTACTCTCCCCGAAGGGCCAATAAACAGACCTTATAGAAGCCAAATTTAAACATCGCTTAAAGGAGGACGATTCAGTACCGTAGACAGGCTAATTCAGACTAATTTGCATAGCGAGAGAGCGAAGGCATAGAAGAGAAACTAATCGAATCCGTCAGGATGCCGTCAGGAATTTGAATAGATTTCGGTTCCGAATGGAGGTCCTTTAAACACTTCAGTTCAATCCAAAGCGAAATGAAATCTATTTTGGCATGAATTTTCAAGTAAAGGTAAGTCTTAGACATAGTCCATAGTAGACAGAGTTTCGGCTGATCCCCTGTCATGTAAAGCTCATGTTATTCTTGGTGAAAGGCATGCTCGGAGGGGGGCAATCCATCACGTTTTTCCACGCAGACTCGCCGACAAGTGTTCAATCAATGTTGTGCCTCTTTTTCGCTCCTATCATTTCTCTGCCTCTCATTCTTTTCTACCTTCCAGACGGTTTCGACGCCGAAGTTATCAGAGCCTTCACTCAATCGACAAGTGATTTGAGGATTAGATTGAGACGGAGGACATGATCTTGCGACGGAGACATCAACGAGCAATCACTCAAGACTCTCGGATCTCCCCCTTCCTCTCCTCTACCCTCTCCCTCCCTTCTCTCTCCTCTCCGACTCGCCGAATCACCTGCTAACAAGCCCCCTTTATCCGCCAAATCAAAGAAATCAGAGGGTAGAAAGAACAGAAATGAAGACTATTCAGAAAGAACTTCGGCTTTCCAGGCAAATATTTGCGACGCGATTTTTTTCGACGCTTCGTCTCAATGCTGGAAGATTCACTTTTAGATCCAGGCTAATAAGATATAATCACATCTTGCCTAGTTGCCAGACTATGTATGTTCGATCACGAGCAAAATTAGAGCAGAAACCTGATCTTATCCCATATTTTTGGACATCCGAAAGCAAGATAGTAGGAACATGCTACTTCTCATTGCTTTGCCCAAATGCAGCGAGCATTTCTGCAGCAGTGTTGCTATGTGGAAAATGGAGGCATACATGGGTAATATCGCATTGTTCTTGCATAAATAAATAAATAAATAAAATGTGCTGGCTGAACCTGTAGATGGACGCGTCCACAGCAGCATCGCGTCCCGGGCGGCTTGTCCATCATTTCGATGTGGTGGGCCGATCGCGGACTGAGCGACGTTCCATTGGACATCTTGGCCGTCCCATTGGTGAGACTCGTTGAGCTCGTGCCTGACAATGAGAGGAATAGATGGAAAGGCTAGCCCCTTCCCCGGATCATGATCGATAATGTTTGTAGTGTGCACTTCGCTTGGATGAGAATCATGCTCTGCATGGCATGAGAACGACAGAACATGTGAAAAAAATGATAGAGAGCAAACCCCTAAGCAGTTATTACCCTACCGTATTTCCTACCATTCGTGCCGTTGGCATGAATTACTGTCCCGTTTCGAGTCGGGTGGTCGGGAGGCATCTGAGGCATTTATTGTGAGAATGAGAAGATGAGGCGAGAGAGTGTGCAAAAGCGAGAGAATTGTACATCAAGGAATACGCTGTGGACGGATAAGGACTCCAACATCGGTCAGATGGCTGAGGAAAATATTCTGCCAGTTGCCGGCATTCCTATTTCCGTCGACAGAACGAAGCGGTTGAAGAGAGTGCGGACGGAAGAATGAGTCTATTTCTTGGATAATAGGTATTCATGTGCAACGCGTGCGCATCTTGCTACAAAGAGAATATACACGGCAAGTGGAAAACAAAAAGTCTTGCATTTTACCGCTAAAGGCTCGGTTACATCTTGCGTAAATGATGAATATATAAAGAAAATTAAAGATTCTCTGTGCTGACTAATACTCTCTCCGAAAGCAGAGCAATCAGAGTTAAGAATGTTCACGAGTTGTCAAGTGGCTCGGGATCATTTGGGGAGATGGCACTAATAGCTAGCGAGGGATGCTCAAGAGGCTACTTGACTCATGACAACATCGAGACAATAAGGAGGCGGGGCAATTAGGGATAGAATGCGTTTATGGGGACAGTCTCAGATTAGCAGGCAAGTGAGGCGATGGAAAAAGTTTACTGTAAAATAAGTAAAGTAGGCTAGAATTGTGAAAAAAATTACAAGGGTCGAATTAGATTTGAGCGAGCTTCTCTTTGCCACAGCACTCCTAGCGTTCGATTAATGAATGGCGGTTCCCGCTGTGATCTATCATCACCGCGGCCGCAAAAATGAGCCAAAATTCACCAATTTAAAAACTTAAACTCCTCCCCACCAGTCCAAAGAGCTGCCAAAATTTGGCGAAGATTCATCCAGCCGTAGTGGAGTAAATTCAAAATTAGCGCTCCAATTCGCTATTAGACACTTCCCTTTTCGGTCGGAATGCTGTGTTTGCAAGTGGCAAGAACTAGGCTCAATGCAGGCATTACCTGAGCTCCGGGAATCCACCCGTAGATCTCTCTCTCTCTCTCTCTCGCTCGCTCTCCCCACTCTCTATCACTTCTACTCTCCACTCTGCCATTCACCTTGCGTGATTCCACCGGCATTCTAAATGTGGGGCGGCGATTCGCAAAATACATACGCAAACCAGAGAGGCCAAGCTATTCCTGAGATCCCTCTATCTAGATATGTGTGGGATTTTCAACAAATAAAGCTTAAAAAGTTTCTTGGTTTGCTGAGGCACTAAAAGACAGGGCAAAGCTGCTTCAAGCAAGCAAAATAACGCACGACCTAGGGCATACCCGAAAACGCTTAGCGATTTGACGCGAGAGAAAGACAATGGAATGCATGGATGGTGAGGTGCGGATGAAAGGGGCAGGCTGACTTTGAAGACAATAGTTCAAAGGACTTATAGGAAGGAGTTTTTTCAGGCAGTTTGTTGGGACCGAAATGTGAGGAAAACTGTCGCAGGAACGATTAGCACCAGAAACCTTCGAGCTTATTGTCTTGGCAGGTGTATTTAGGTACAAGTGCCTTCACACACTATATCCAGGCCATAGTTGCGCATTATGGTAGAGGAAAATGCTCCGTCAATTGCTGAGGTTACAAGGTACTTTTTCGTCTGCAAATCTGGACACTGAATTATCATATCTGATTGTAAGACTGATAAAGATGAGGATGACGCATATTACTGATAATGGTGATCGGTCCGGGGAATAGAAGGACCCGCCGTAAGAGGAACTAAACGGCGGAAGCGGCGGTCAAAGCATGGTTGTGTATGCCCTTTGTGGAGGGAGGAGGTGTGACTGGGGGAGGAGGAAGCTAAGGAGAATGAGGAGAGGAGGAGGAGGGGAGAATAATGGAGGGAACAGAGCGGATTGAGAGAGGGGGAGGGAGAACTACTATGTTTAGGCTAGTATGTGGCTCGGTCAGAGCACTAGGATATAGTCTGCGCTACGCGCCTTTTCCTTGGAGGTAATGCGAAAATTGCCGAGCTTTCTGAAAAGGACGCGCAGATCTGACATCTTTTTCTAATGTGAAATAGGCAAGTTCGACAAAAAATGTTTAACTACGGTAAAAGATAGGAAAGGTCGCTGAACAGAACGAGTGCTCGGGTGTGCCTTGACTGTTCTCGTGCGATTCTTCACCTCCTTCTCCTAATACGGGCCGCAGGCTGCCAATCAACCGGCGCTCTAATAGCATTCAACGCGCACTGGCGGACGGATAATTCAGCCATATCAAGCGATTCCCGGAGATAGAGTGAAGCTTGATGAGACCCATATACTTGCGATTAACGAACATTTACAAATTCACAATACGAACTCTTCAAAAGTACATTATTAGCAAACTCTTTCGATAGATTGATTTTTGACTAGGAACAAAAGCAGTAGCGTGTGGAGAGTCGAGATGAATTGACCATCTCCGATGATGATACCGAGATTTTGCATGAGTATGTCACCAATACTTTGCAATTGACAAGTAAGATTAAGCGCGCGAGAGTCTGGTCCATCAGGCATTGTGAGCTCTGTGAGCGTGGCTGTGACAATTGAGAACATTAGCGAAGGTATCCTTGACTGCGTGTAAGACGAGATATCTGCTTAATTACTCCTAGCTGGCAATTAGCATCAACCTAGAGAGGGGTAAATGCTCAGGTAATATAGAAGATACTTTGAAAAGCAGGTCAATAGAAGGAAGACAAAAATTTTTTTCTGTTGATGCATAAGGAACTACTCAGACGCACCCTATTCCGGAAAGGAAACTCTCAGCGCGATGGAGGTGCATCAACCAACCACGAAGATAATGAATCGGGAGGGAGAGGGCAGAAGTGAGAATGAGGGTGGAGGGAGGGGAGAGAGAGAGGGATAGAGAGAAATAGAGAAAGAGAGATCGGAGGTGAGGACAGAGAGAGAGAGAAGACAGCTGTGAAGGCAGCGCGGTAGCGAGGGCATCTATCAAACGGAAAGAGAGAGAGATTGAATGGAAAACAGAGATGCATGATAAGACAAGTGAGGGGAATGGGAAGGAGGGAAACTTTCCAAGTTCTAGAAACGTTTTATGGAGGAGATGATGCCTAGGGGGATACTTAAAGAGACATGGAAATGATTTTCAAGTGAAGATTATATAATTTTTTACAGAATTTTTCATAAAATTTTTTATTGAAAATTTCTATAGAATTTCGTACCACGCCCGACTGGCGTGTCCCGAGATTCTCGGCTAGCTCGATGTTTTATTTATTTTTATTTATTTGTCGGTAACAGCCCGGTGAAAACAATAGGACCTATCCGATTACTGTCTTGAATGGAAATCAAATTTTTCTATAGCATTTTTGGTTTATTGTTGCCCTAAATTTAAAATTTGGCAAGTTGCCAAGGCAAAAGTCCATTCCAAGCGAGGGGTCATTCGGCGATGTAGTGTTGCCAAACGTTCGACTGCATCAGAGAAAACAATTTTCTTCCTTCCCTTTAGCTAGCCTTTCATAACCCTTCCTCTACACTACATTCTTGAATTTTCTAGAATTCCACCCCAGCTGGGTTTCGGTAGTTGAGCATTACGTCGTAGAAACTATCCCTCGAAAATCTTCAAAATTTCGCTCCTCTAACCTTTCGCAGTGCAGACCCCTCCACTCCATATAAAACACCTTCCAGAGCGTGTCCCTCTACGTTTATTCTACAAATATCTCTTTCTCAACGATAAGCTTCGCTATCAATGCGAAGAAACAGGCGCGAATAGACCGCACGGCGTCAATTGCAGTCATGTATAATCCCCACACCCTTGGCAGTTGTGTCAGTTTAGCTTTTGTCAGTTAGCTTTAGTTTTTGGAAAACATCTATTAAGTGATTTTTGGTCATGTCCACGGACAGACGTTTAGCGAATTATATAACTAGTATAACTACGCGGTACCCGGCGGCCCACGAAGCGCGCCGCGGTCGCTCTGCTTATGTGGTCCAGGAGCTTCGCTCCTGGACACAACGCAGAGCTCCCGCGGCACGCTTCGTGAACCGCCTAAGCATGTATTAGGCAGGGGTGTTAGTCCAATAGTACAAATATATACATTATCACATTATACCTTTTACCCGTTATGCTTGGAATTCCTAAATGGCATTGTCGTTTATTTCGAAGTTTGGAAGGAATTATTAGATTTCTACTAAATATTATTGACGAAAAAGTTCCGTCGGTCGACTCATTCCTACTTTGTCTGCACTCTCTTCATACCGCTTCGCTCTCTCGTCGGAAGTAGGAATGAGACGACGGACGGGACAATTTTCCTCAACAATACCACATCCAACCATCGCAATCTATACGCGTAAATTACCTGTGAAACGGGACAGGGCTTGCAGTTATTTACGTCGTTCTGAAAAGTCAAACAATGTCTCCCACATTGTTTGACTTTTCAGAACGACGTAAATGCGTATGTGAATTTAAAAAAAGACGAAAATATGTATGTGAGTTTCTTGAAACATATCTGACGCGGTATTCTTCAATTGCTTGTTTTCAAGGCAGTCCTCTCACTCTCACTAAGGCCAATACTCGTGTTTCATTTGTTTTAAAATTACTAACAGAAGTGCTTGATAGGTCAGATATGACGATATTACGGAAAGAAAAGATCACCCGATGTCGCGCAAAATCAGCAAAAAAATTTGCCTCGCACCGGGTCCGAACCTACGACCATCCGCTCACAAGACGCGGCCACTACCTAGAACACCAAGACGATCACTATGAAGCCCGTCAAGGAACTCTTCCAGTACACGGAGGCCAGGCACATAGCGCCACCGCGCGCACAGGGGGGAGGTGCCCGGAGGGCGAAAATTTTCTAAGTTTTTTTATAAGGCAATTTTTTCAAAAATGATCCCCGTGCTCTAAAACGCGTTCTGGCGAAGTTTGAGCGTTTTTGAAAATTTTCTCAAAATCGATATATCTCAGCCCTGAGGGCATATTTTCAAAATCGGACAAAAATGAGTTCGAGATATTCAAAAGATAATAGTAGTCACTTTTGCACTTTTTACGATATCTCAAACGGGTAAAGAGTTATGCTTGGAACAAAAAACGCGGAAAGACAGACACACACACACAGACATACGTACAGACAGGTCTTATAACATGATAGTAAGCAGTAAATAGTATTGATTTATTTATTTATCGGGTACACTGTAGGTGTGCGGTGGCTTGGAGAGGGTGGAAGTGGGTACAATCCACATCACTCGTCCTTGGTTTTCAACGTACCGAATAAATCTTTATTTTTACTTTCAAATCAGCACACAAAGTACAAAAAGAGACAAGGATCGGAGACAAGGAAGGACTATGAAGAGACGCAGACAAAGAATGCAATTTTGGTGAAACGCCCATCGATCATCTGTAAAGCTCTACTTTGAAGAACAGACCTAGCCCTTCCCCTTCTCACGTTGACCGATCGTCTCTAACCGAACTCCACTACTTACGAGCCAGCGCTGCAGCACCTCTCTCCCAATCTTATTTTTTAAAGCTCAAACAGAAGATTCGCTGCGGCAGATTATCTAAATGGTAGGCATCCAAAGAGAATAAAAAGTTTCGTGAATACAGCTTTATTTCTATGATAACCTTTTTTTCTAGGGAATTTTTTTGCAAGGAGAGAGCTACCCTCTAAATTCATTGTGAGCTGTGTGCGCGACAAAAATCAAGTGCTGACAAGTAGAGGTTTTAACATTGCGGAGAAATTTTGATATGATAAATATCGTTTCTAGTGCAATTTTACGAGCTGATTCCAAATATCAAGTCCAAAAATTCCGGAGTAAGAGTATTTTCGAAAAAAACGTTGCTCAAAGTTGGCTTGTGCTTTACTTTTCTAACTACCATAAACGCCTATTTTCGCCTTTAAGAGGGTTTATATCTGGTAACTAATAATTCTAGGACAACCTCCATAACTATGAAAACCAAAGAATCGAATTGAGCACAATTTACACATTTACTTCAACCAAAACAGCTAAATATGAGTGTAGAGAGCAGTGAGAGTTATTTAAGATTGCGACACTTTGACCTTCTTTTTCTCAAAAATACTCTTACTCCGGAGTTTTTCAATTCGATATTCGAAATCAGCGCACAAACTACACCAGAGATGATATTTTTCATCTTCAAATTTCTCCGCATGGTTACAATCACTCCTTGTGAGAATTTCTCGTGTTTTTGGGAGACGAATGAAGAACTTTGAGTTGTGTTAACTTTGTGCGGAAGAGTAAGATTCAAGAGAACTTTGTGCGTACGATACAATGAGTTTGCAATCAGTATCTCGGCATCTGTATCTACAGCCTTGTGATTCAAACAATACCGACTGCTTCCGTTAGATATGTATCCTCAATAAGCTCTAGGATTATTTAGGAAACCTTTATTCTTCCAAAGAAGGATTCAGGATTATTTGGGAATTTCATTTCTTCTCTCAGCGTGTTATCCTTCTTCTCGTCCTCGTTTGCATGTTTAGCCAACTTAAACGAGACAATCGATTTTTTTGTATTATCGATAAATTATAATTATAATTAAAATATAATGACACCAATCAGGAATAGACGAACCTTTTCAAAAGCAGGCTTCATTTCTACGGCGAATTTCCTGACTTCATCATTGCCCATTCCACGATCAGTAGTTGTGGAGACGGAAAGCAGCGCATTCACAACTATCCTGGATAGCATACGATCGTCGTCCATCTCGAATAGATCCTTGAATCTGCAATTCGCATCTCTAATTTTTTCAGAGTTTGACCGCACACTTCGGCGTAAGTGAAATAAAATTTTAAAAAATCTCGTTTGCCTATCATTTGCACACCTTTCAGAACATTGTGTTCAAGTACTTCCTTACTTTCTGCAGCTGCTTAGCGCTATGCCACTCGGCTGAAGGCCCAGTGCGTCCAGAACGGGGAACGGAGACTGACCGAATTCTGCTACGGCCAACGCCCACAGACCGAGCAGGTTGAGCTGGAAGGCTATCTAGCTCCACGATTCATTACAAGAAGGACTCTGCCACGCTTTATTCTAATCAACATAAGCTAGACCGCATAGCGATAGAGTAAGGGAGAAAGACGAGAAGCTAATCATCTGCTGGTTGGCTGAGCTGCTACCGTACCCCTCGCCGTCATACCTCTCTGCTCGCAGCTGCATCAGGCAGGTGGCAAGAATCCGGATGACCAGCACGACCCCGAAGACGTTGCCCATCGTTGCGCAGAGCGGCAATTCTTCCTGAGAAGACGCTCAAGTCATCAGTCCATCCCCACGTATCTCAATTATCAGTTTATCTAATTCTAAGCTTGCATGTTGAATGTTAAGATTCTGTGTAAATGTGTACGCAGTCGCCTTTCTCTCTCGGCCTAAGAGAGCCTCTGTATTCACTCTTTTGTTTCATGCCTCGGCATGACGATAAAAATGATATATAGATAATACCTCGAAGGCCTCCTTCACATCTGTCTTCATGTACCTCATCATCCTGTCCGTGGGGACGTACGTGGACATATCACCCGAGCTGGCCGATATCATGAACCCGTTTTCTTTCGAGGAACTGCAAGTATTGAGAACATTGCACATATCCGTCCAATCTTTAACCTCGCAACGTAGTTATAGGTATATATTTAATTGTTCCTTATCTCTAGTTCCTGATTCCGTCATTCTGAACCTTGGCAACCAGGTGGAGTTCACTAGATGTTTCTTATCCCTCCAAGCTCAGCATATCATATCAATTATTTATCGGTATTGTTGGGGCACGTATGTATGGGAAAAATGCAACGTACATTCTGATGATCGAGCAGTAGGAGCCATTGACGAACTTTTCCTTCTGGCCGATTCGCATCATCGCCCGTTGGGCCTCCGAGTGACTGAGGCTGAAGCCGAGACAGCCGACTGCGACCGCCCGGAGCAGAGGAGACTTCAACCTCCGTGCGAATAGCGCATCGTACTCGGGTAGCGCGTCCTGCAGAGCAACACCTTTTTCTATTTAGAAACTTCCAAGGCCAAACAATTTTTGATAGATATTTTATTAGCAAGATATATCTACCTAAGGAGGGGCATGACCATTTCGCCTCCTAGACTATATGCCCTTTTCCTCGCACGAGAGCGCTGATATTCCGTAAGCGATGAAGGTAAAGATAATAATAAATCTAGGGTGGAAGTCATTTGTGTACTTCCACTCAACTTTTCCCAGTTGACAATCGATCGTTGTACGGAACATCAAAAAGACCTCTACGTCGGAATATATATATATATATATATATATATATATATATATATATATATTTATCCACGCTTACAGGAAAAGAAAGTGAAGAGACTAGTATATGGTACAAGGTATAAACTATAAGCAGGCTAAGAGAGCTTAACTTGAAGCTCAATTACTTTGGCTCGAAAGGTAATTAGTAATGAAATTTCGAAAATACAAAGGAGTGAAATCGAGTACATTGCTAGGGAGAGAGTTCCAAGCAGATATATTACGGTAACCAAAGGAATGTTTAAACTGAGCTATCCTAACCAAGGGAACAGAAAGCTTAAAACGGTGTCCCCTTGTGACTCTAACTGAAGAAGATTGCTCGAAAACAGCTGAAATTGGGACTTCGATGAGACCATGATGAATTTTGTACATTACAACCAAGTCATTAACATTCCTACGAAGCTGGAGACTGTGAAGACCTAACATTGACAATCGATCGTTGTACGGAACATCAAAAAGACCTCTACGTCGGAATATCAAGCGAGTGTACAATCTCTGAACATATTCTACCTTATTACTACGGATACTACCAGTGGGGGAGACCATAATTCGGAATAGGTTTCAAGAAGAGATCTGACATAACATATGAAAAGCCTAGTTAGTAGAGCTAAATTGGATGTCTTGAATGTTCGTAATATATACATACATCTATTTCTAGCTCTAGTTGTGATGGAATCTATATGATCATCAAAACGGAGTCTATCAGAATAGGTTAAGCCGAGGTCTTTGTACGAGGAAACAATGGGAAAGGGCGAGGTAGAGAGAGTGAAGTGAAAGGGGGGATGAGTTGGGCCGCCTGGCATACATGCGGACTTAGAGGACGAGATTACGAGGGAATGGGAATGGCACCAGACAGCGACAGCATTGATGGCCTCTTGTAGTAGCTGCGGGTTGTCCCTCGTGTACAACTTGACGTCGTCTGCGTAAAGAGTCACGTGAACCGACGGGGGCAAGCATCGAGGCAGCGTGTCGATGTGCATCATGAAAAGAAGGGGGCCCAGAACGGACCCCTGAGGGACACCGCTCTGGACCGTATACGCCCTAGAGTCACTCTCACCCACTCTTACACTTTGTGTTCTACCGACTAAGAATGACTCGAACCAACTATGGAGAGACCCAGTTATTCCAAAATTTGATAAAGTAACAAGGAGAGACGAGTGAGGAATTGTATCAAAG